>CAAKHD010001825.1:2470-13051 GCA_901007705.1 Fistularia tabacaria
AGTTGATAGAAGTTTCCTCACCACAGGGGATGGATGATTATGTCCTCAACATGCTAGTGTGTGTGTGTGTGTCAGTGTGGGTGTGTGTGTGTGTGTGTGTGTGTGTGTGTGTGTGTGTGTGTGTGTGTGTGTGTGTGTGTGTGTGTGTGTGTGCAGGCGTCTGTCAAACAGAGCCGCTTGCCGCCACGCATCGGCAAACAGGATGTGAGCTTTGCCCTGGAGGTGTGTGTGCGTGTGTGTGTGTGTGTGTCTGTGTGTGTGTTTGTGGGTCTGCGCGTTTGTGTGTGTGTGTGTGTGTGTGTGTGTGTGTAGGAGGAGCGAGCGCCCAGGGAAAGTGTGTGTGTGTGTGTGTGTGTGTTCCACATTGTGTCTGGGTGTGTGCGTCTCTCCGCTCGGAGGAAATCTCCGATGCAGCAGCTGTCAAAACGACACAAGCCGCCGCCGCACGACATGTGGAGAATATTATTCTTCCTCTATAACCTTCAATCACTCCATCCCTCCCTCCTTCTCTCCTTCACGTTAATCTGCAGCCAATTGAATTACACACACACTCATGCGCACACACGCACGCACACACACGTACACAAGCACGCGCGCACACACACGGTTCACCAGTGAGCTTCAATCAAGACGATAATTACAACGTTTAGTGGGAAAGGAAGAAGCACAAAGTGATTGTTTTAATTATTAATTGTAATAGTTTTTTAGTCGCGAAAAGTAAAATGTCGGACTAAAAACCTAAAAATAAAACAACAACTCGGAAATAAAAGCCTTCGCGAGGACCGAAGAAAAGAAAAAAAGTCGTTTTTTTTTTTTTTTTTTTTAAATTACAAGATTAGAAATTACCACGACGCTGCAACCTGTCAAAAAGGTAGAGGAAAAGAAATTAAAATAAGCTGTTTTTTTAAGCAACAAAAAGCTAAGCCTTTGTTAAAAAGCAAAAAAATTCAGAATTCGAACTATGAGATGTTGATGTTGTAAAGAAAAAACACACTTGCCGTGACCACGCGCGGATTTAGGTACAAGAAAAAGTACTAAAACGTTCAAATGTTAGTCTACGGGGATCTAAGCTTAAAATTTTAGAAAGAATTTTCTCAGAGGTTGGACAACTAAAGAACTATTAAATGCTTGAACAACATAAGATAACGTCCAAACGTCGCTTAACAGCGGAAGCTAACTTTATTTAGCAGTAAAAAAAAGAAAAACAACGCATATTTTTGGAGATGAATTCAGCAGAAAGCTATTAAAATACAAAACGTTTTATTGCTATCGTGTGAATCTGTTGAATATTCCAATATTTGCTGAGCTTTACGTGACAATGAACACAGTGATTACAAATGAATGATATCATGAACACACACAAAGAATCTTTCCGATCAAATGCCTTAAAGAAGGTCAAAGAACGGGGAGCAAAAATGGGGAGAAAATGACGCGAGCTCAGTTACAAATAAAATCACATGCGCTCTGATTTTGAAAAACATCCCAACATATTCCATCCAACACAATAAAGGGACCTTAAATCGTGAAACAAAATTCGGGGGGAAAAAAATGTTCTCGCAATGACAGATTTTAGGACACAGTGTTTGGAAGCGCTTTGAAAAACAGACAGAAATGTCGGATGGAAAAAAATTCTCATTTCAGAACAAAGCAATTGTTTTTCTTTTTCAAAACGCTGCAAAATCCAAAACGTCTCAGAAGGTAAAAAATCTGGACAAAAGGCGAATGCAAAGTTCATTCAGTAACAGTAGATAATCTGTCTGTATACAGGAAATATGTAACATGAAGACACGTCTTTTGTCGAAGCTCAAGGGTGGATTTGTCAACTAAAGGCGGAGCCACTTCTGTTGTTGATCTGTAAGAGAAGCTAAGCTAGTGGCTAACCGGATGGTGCAGAAGGAGATTTGTGCTCACTCACCTTCCCTGCTGTATCATCATCAGTCTCTTCCCTGTCTGGCTCCGCCTCCCCCGTGTGCTTTGTCTTGCAGGGCCGTTTGCCTTTGGGCCTTTCAGCGTCCTCATCCTGAAACTGCAGCGGCGATGCACGGCTCTCCCTCAGCCTCTGAAGCTTGTCCTGGAGACACGAGGCGCTGTTGTGGGGCGGGGCCGGGTGGATCACTAAGAACAAACACAAATAGTTTGTTCAGCCTCGTCGGACGATTAAAAAAACGGGGAAAAAAAATGGAAGATTTTTTTTTTTTTTTTTTTTAAATGCTCCGGAATGAAGAATTATCACAGTTAATTGTTTGTCATGATGGAAAAAAATCCTGAAAATTAGTGACAAATCAATGGCAATCAAGCAAAATGATAAAAAACATTGAGGGGGAAAAAAACAACCTTAAAACTCAGTAAAATAAAGGGAAATCAGTGACAAAAGATGAAACTATCTGCAAACTGCAAGCTGGAATTGTCATTTAAAAACACGTTGTGTCCAACACAGAACAGTTTGATTGAAAAAATGTCTCATGAGAACTTTGAACTGAATTAGAAATTAAAAAAAAATAGCAAAAATCAGCAAAAAAAATCGGGCAAAATTTTGGTAGATTTCGGAGGTTGGGCTCGGCTCCGGCTCAAGTAGTGCCTCACCGATCGACGTCACGATTAAATACTTGTTTTGATGACATTAAAAATGGAGAGTAAAGGAAGATGGCTGACGAAAAACAATGACAACAGGACAAAAATTTTACGTCTTTCTCACTGAATATTCGTCGGTCAGCGGAAGACATGAAGAAAACAGCTTTTTTGAGGCTTTCGGACGAGCAATGTTAATTGCGCCATGTAGTTTTACACAAAACGCGCCATCGGTTTAAACGAAGACTTAAAATGTGTTTTGATTCGTGAACCCGCTTCAAATCTCCCCAAAATTTGAAAGTTCACCATTTCTCCACAAGTGTGTTTACACGAGTCGTTTCCTCGCAACAAACGAGCGTCTGTCTGCCCTTCAGCGCGACTCCGATAATAAGAGCGAGGGAGGAACAAAGATTTCCAGCGAACGGCAGGCGGGCGTGCGAGGCAGCAGATAATGGGGGAGGGGAGAGAGAGAGAGCAGAAATGTGTGTGCGAAGCAACACGCACAGCCAGAGGTTGTTTGTGCGAGTCACACTGCTGCATTATTTATCAGCCCGACTCACGTTTCTATCTCTGCGAGGACTCGCTCACCCTGCAGGACGCAGCTGCTCCTTGCATTTTAAGTAATCCGCCGCTTTATAATCGGCTTCGTGGATGTCATGAAAACTTTCCCACACGGAATAATTGTCAAAAATTACCTCGCAATGAGCGCGGAATTACCTGATAATTAAATATATTTACTCTGAACGTAGCACAAAAAACAAAAACAAAATAAAATATTTACCGTGGCTTTTTACCACAACATGACAGATAAAATGATGAATAATAAGTTGCCCGAAATTTTTGTTAAAATCACAAGGTGAACGAAAAGGTCACGAGCAGAAAGTCTCCAAAAAAATGGGCACGAAAAAAGAACAAGAAGGAAAAAAACAAAACAAAAACAAGCAAACAACTGAAACAGAATTGCATCCTGGAGATTGAATTAAAAATTCACACCACAATGTTTGAAATATAAGGGAAAATATTCTGAGAATAAAGCGGTAGCTTTACTTAAGCTATAAAACGGAAGCTAATACATATGGCTGCCCGAAGGGAAGTTAGCATTTTTATAGCTGTAATTAAATTATATACACGGGCTTCAGACTGGTCACATATACAAAAACGCTGACTTGCAAAGAGAAAAAATACACTTTTCCGTCTGATTCCTCTCGTTTTTATCTCGCACCCGCTGGGTCGCAAACAGTCCCAGCCAATCACGGCTGACGCTGAGAGTTTCACGACGGCAGCAGATTGCATAGAGACAGGCTAGCATTGAGCCTAGCATTCCGAGCACTGAGTTGATGTGCACTTTGTTACTACTTGTTAATTTCGTGTCACGTCGGGAGACTGAGGAAGGTCTTCTCCAGTGGCAGGAACATGAGGAGAAACGGACAACAACGCTGACTTTGACTGGATTCGAGTCTCTAGCCGACTTTCGACGGTTTCGCCAAAGCGGCGCCACAAACCGAAAACGTGTGTGTGACGGTGAATGTGAAAGCTAGAGGTGTATAAATTGTTGAAGCGTCGGGACAAATAATGTAAAAACGCCGGGTAAAAATGAATCAAAATGTCACTGCTATGGTGCTTTTGGAGGAAAGGCAGGAAGAACAAGAGGAGGGAAGATAAATGATAGACGACGGAGCAAAGCAGGTTTGTGAAGGTCCTGCTTGCCGGCTCGTGGGCAATTACCGATGAATCTCCTTGTGGGCGACCGGACCCGCTGAATGAACTGAAGAAATTTCACTTCTCGTCCTCTACCCTCTTTTTACCCCCCGTCCTAAAAACATCTGCAGCTCCGAAAAACACGGCTTTCAGAAACGCAGCCAGTCCAGTTCACGTGCTGCGGTTTAGCGGCATTCAGCAGACCTCCATGTAGGATAAAACATGATCTGCAAACCGTTTGGTCAACGTCACCTGGATGCTAGTTACAATTCTGCACGACCGTGGGCTAACTGATTTAGCGTAGCTTAGCCGGGCTTGCTTTATCTTACTTTATCTCCCGGCTGTTTTAGTCATCGCCTTCACACGATCAATGCCGCTAAAGGATTTTAACGCCGCAAGAGGTTTTCATCCCGATTGTTCAGGAAAAGAATGCGATTTTTCATCTACGCGGTTAATAAATAAATAAAACGCCGAAATTCTTGAGTTCACACATCTGGAATCAGATGAGGAAACGGCCGACTTCAATTTTCTGTTGCTTTCAGTTGAAGCGACTCGAAGCAGCAAAAACAGGGAAGAAGCGGCGAACACATTCCCTTCGCGTGTGTGTGTGTGTGTGTGTGTGTGTGTGTGCGCACATGTGTGTGTGTGTGTTTGTGTGTGTGTGTGTGTGTGACAGCTCCATCTGGGACATGTTAGGCGCCGATTAGCACGCCAGGGGTTCGCACACACACACACACACACACACACACGTACGGTCTGACACACACACATGCGTGCACACTCACACATAAACGCACACGTGCACAGACAAGCACACATGCACACTTCAATGGTTCGGCAATCAGAGGAAAAGGAGGCGGTGGCGACTGATGACAGCGGCAGAATCTGCAGATCGCAGCGCCACCTTCACAATAAAAGCCTCCAGTTATTTACTGCCGACTGGCCAAGGTTTTAACTCCAACACTTCATTTTTGTTTTATCTCAATGGTACATTTTCGGGCGTGTTTCGCCCAGACAGGTCGTCGGTTTGGTTTTTTACGCAAACGTCAGATTTATGGAAGAGTGTCACCGGAGCCGGGGCCGGCGCAGAGCTACCGATCAGATTGTAGTGATCGAGTAATGAACTCGGTCAAATATCGATTTCTGAACGTCAAATGTCGAAAAAAATTCCCATTAAGTCTCTTTCAGGAATTCCTTTTGAATTAGTCCAATGATTAAATCGATGTATTTCGTAATTTGCTCTGTTAATCTAATATTTTCCAGTCGCGACGATTTCAGCTTTTTTGCATCGAGGCATTTTTTTGAATCCTCTGAAATAGATAATAAATGTAGAATGTTGTTTTACATAACCAATGCATGTGATCCAAATTATCAGTTCAAAAATATCAGATCAATAAATCACCACACAAACGTTTGTCCTGCGTCATTTCACTTCTCCGCACGATGTTACGCCGTCAGGGCTGAAGTCGCTAAGTGACCAGAACCAACGGATACTCCGAGTGAAAATGATGACGGGCGTGGTTACCTCTCAGGTTGTCCCTCCTCACGATGGTGGTGGTGTCGCACCAGCCTCTGCCGACCTCCGGCCTCTCCTTGTTTGTCGAGACTTCCTGCAATCCGAACCTCCCCTCCAGCTCGGCCGACCTCTGTCCGGGAGGCAGCCACTGGCTGAGCTCTCCGGGGAAATGGGGCTTTTTTAAGTGGAGGCCGTTCAGCTCGATGCAAACCTTTAGCTTCTTCACATCATCGCTCATTGACTCTGTCATGTCCTGTGACACAGCTGCCAGTCAAATTTAAAAAGAAATCGGGGTTAAAATACCATCGGTTTACACACGCACACACACACGCACACACACACACACACACGCACACACGCACACACACACACACACACACACGTACATGTGTGTGTTATTATTTCATTTCAAAACGGCCCATCAACTAAAATAAGATGAGAAATCTGCTTTTAGGAAGAGCTAAGAACAGCTGAACGTCATCTGCGTATGTGCTGGCACGATGACGAGCTGGGCCGTCGACCCCCGGCCAGGAGAAATGACTGACTGACGGTGAACCGAACATCTTGGCTCAAAAAGGTGGGAAAAGTCAAGAAGAAAGAGAGGATGGAGGAAGGAGGACAAGCTGTGGCAGAGGCTAGAAACGCAGACATTAATGGAAACCAGCGATCTAAGACCGAGAAGCTTTCCGGGACGTTACCGAAGCATCAAAGACAGCTATTGCTCATCGAGGAGATATTGTTTCGTCTTTCCTCCTGAATCATTTTCAGTCCTTTCGTGAATTCATCCAAACAGAACGATGCGGCTCGATGCGGCTCGGAATCCTGACGGCTCTGGTTTCCGTGACGTTTTTGTCGTATGAATGGAAATCACTAGAAGACGCACCCTGAGTGGACACGTCGAAACAAGAGCTGTTCCTGTCTTGGACCAAAAAGCTTCTTTGTCTGGGGAACATTTACCGTGAATTAAGGTGATTTTTTTCCTGGGACGTCCTGCGTCGTCCTCATCCCTCCCACGCTTCATGCGGCTGCTGACAATGCTGCTCTGGTGAAATGGCTCCAGGCTAAAGATGCGCCGCCGGCTTATCGGCACGTCGGGATCCGAGCCTGCGAGTCCCACGGCGCAGGACTGGCTGGAGGCGTGTAATGGACCTCGAGCTGCTGACAGGAACTCTTTCTTCTCCTCATCTTCGCTCCTCTTCTTCTCCTCTGTCCAGCATTCGCCCTGGTGAAGGTTGTCTGAAGGGGGGCAGGATGGATATATACCTGCGGGCACAAATCATGAATTATGTTTTATATTGTGTAAAACGTCTCTTGATAGCGTTCCCCACGTCTACTGAAGGGCAAAACGAAGCGGCGGTCCGGCACGCTCGGTGAAACGGGTCAAACGCTGTCCCTCGCACACACACACACACACACACACACACACACACAGGAGGCCTCTCGCATCGGTTTATTTCCAATTAAAAAACATATGATTTGCAAATAAAACCCAAACGAGGACACCCTGAATAGTCGTCGACACTTGAATTATCACCGAAAGCGCCAACATGCACAACTATAACCTCCCGGGAAACGCTGTCCAGTCCAGGGGACGGGAGGTTGACAACTTTCTCTCACCAATGATGTCGAGTAACAATGGTCACGATTAGCACGTTGGCCATCGTTGAACCGGCATATGCTAATGGCGCACAAGAAAGACAAAAATGGACAAAAGTCTTCCCCTAAAATAACACGAGGTCATTAACGGAATAGCCGGTCGTCCCGCTGCCACGGCCGTTTGCGTTCCCACTCCCGGTGAGGACGAGTCAAGGCTCCTGGTTTCATAATAACAGTCACGCGCACTTCATTAATCCCCGATGGGGAAATTGCTTCTCTGCATCGAGGCCGTCGTGGATGAACGTGAGCGGTCGGCTGCCGTCCGGCGGCGCCGGGGGAGCAGCGAGGGCTTCGGCGTCTTTGCTCAACCACGCTGAGACACTGAGAGGAATCCAACCAGGCATGTTCGCTTCCGAGGACGACGGCCGAACCCGTCGGTTCGACTCGGACAGAAGGCCCGTCTGATGTTGATCTCCCTCGGCCTGAGTGAGGGTTTCCTCCCGCCATCCAGAACGTGCGAGAGGTTAATGGAGGAGACGCGTGAATGAACGAGGACGCGAAGGGCTGCCGGCTCGACCGCAGGACGAGCGCCGCGGACAGCCAACGCATTCAGACGTGTTCGCCGCTCAGCCGTGGCTTCCGTGCAAACGTGCGCAGCGCTTCCCGAGGCAAATGAGTCTCTGGTGATAATTTAGGTGTGAAAATCGTCCCTTCATAATGAGAGATGAGCGCTTTTCATGATTTCCTATTTTTTTCACTTTGATTCCAGGCAATGGTTTTAAATGTTTTAACGGCAGCCCGGCCGGTTTGGGTTTACATCCACCTTTGACCCCTCAGCCTCATTAAAGCGCCGCCGACTCGGAGGTCACGCGGCTCGTTAACCACGTCAATTAGCTTCAGAAGCAGCTGAGAACATCAAACACACGGCTTTTCCTTCGCCGGCTCCCTTCCTCTCCTCCTTCCTTTAAATTCTATCATCCCCTTCCTCTTCTTCCTCTTCAATCCATCTCTTCATCTTCACCGGCCTCTTTCCCTCCGTGGCTCTTTGACAAATTATTCGCCATGGCGACAGCGTTTGCTGCAGCAGGGAATAAAAACAACCCCGAGCAATTTTGGCCAGAATCGGCTTAATGGAGCAAAAAATGCAGCGAGTCTTCGGGTCACTAACAGAAACACAAACAGAAACTTCACTGATGGTGAGGAGAAAAAATGTTAATCATTGACTTTAATAACTGAGACGTGGAATTCTTGGGAGAAAAATAAAAAGAGTCGCTGGAAAATGTCCTCAAATTGTCCTCAAGATCTCCAGGCGATGAAACGGAGCTTCCGGTTTGGGAAAAACTGCAAAAGCATCAAATCCTTTGTGTCTTTTCAATGGTTGAAAATGTGATTTCTATTTGCGGTTGTTGTCGGACAGAGACGACGAGAACGTTTTCAGCGGGTGCCGCGTTCGTCGCGCGAGGACTCCCCGAGCGCCGGCGGCTCGCTTCCGTTTCACGACGAGGACAAAGTAAACCCCATTTACGTTGTTGACGTCCTCCGAAAGTGAAATCTTTTTGGTTTCCTTCGAAAAACGTGTTCTTGAAGATGCAAGTCCTTGATTTCCAATTCGTTTTGCAGATGATACACTGATTTACAAAGTCCAAAAAAGCCAAGCATCTCTTAACTCAAATGTAACAAAGTCTGTTTGAAGTCAGAAATGCAGACAAAATAGAATATTGGTAAACCTTAAATGTATTCAAGAGAATATTTCTCAAATCTTTTGATGGTAATCCCAGTCCTTCTCCAGCCCTGGTCTGCAAAGACCACTTCGCTTGACTTTTTCCATTTAAATTTGTTCCTAAGAAAGCACAAAGTTTTCTCGCTGATTTTTTTTTTTTTTCGCTTTATAACAATAACAAGAAGATGTTTTGCTGATATTTATGATCCATAGTTTCAAGCTGACTGTTAAAAGGCACCGAAATACTTTTTTTTTCTGCTTTTAATTTGCTTCATTGCCCGACTTGTGAATTCATCCCGTCCGAATTTTCTCCTTAATAAACTTTCTTCATGTCGAGCTCAAACAAGATAGATATTTTTGTAAAATTTGGAACACGGTGTTAACGCTTGGCGGAAAAAACGTTCCCCCGCGTTTTTCCCGTCACGGATGAACTCCGAGCAGCGGGCAGCCACTGCGGCGTCGTCCCGCCAGAGGCCGGGAGTTGGGCGTGTTGCTCGGCGGCGCTCGGACGGGTCAGGAGAGGCCCGGGAATCCAACCGGCCACCTTCTGTTCCGACGGCGTCCCGGCCGCGGCGAGCACTCACGCGTTTTAGCGCTTTTGGCTTGGAAGGCGACCGCTTGGGGTCCCTCCTTGAAATGTGTCGTCATTAACAAACTTCCGTGATGTCGAGTTTTTGTCTTTCAGGTGGAAAAAGAGTTTGTTTTGCTTCTTGGGGAAAAAATGAGGGCGGCGTTTTTTTTCTCGGCGCAGAAGTGCAGCAAGAGTTCAAGTGTGTGTGCGTCTCCGTCTCTGTCTTTCTCATACACACACGCGCGCGCGCGCGCGTGCACGAGCGCGCGCACACCCACACATACGAGCATACACGCACACACACACACCCACAAGCACACACACACACACCCACGAGCACACACACTGAGCAGGCGGGCGGGTGAGATCAACCGAGAGAGGAAAAAAAGGAGCGTGTCTCTGTGTGTGTGTGTGTGTCTCAGTCTGTGTGTGTGTGTGTGTGCGTGTCTGAGTCTGTGTGTGTGTGTGTGCGCCTGCCTGTGTGTGTGTGTGTGCGCCTGCCTGTGTGTGCGCCTGCCTGTACGTGTGTCTGTGTGTGTGCGTCTGTGGCGTATGTGTGTGCGCGCCTGTGCGGCGTGTGTGTGTGTGTGTGTGTGTGTGAGCGTCTGTGGTGTGTGTGTGCGCCTGTGCGGTGTGTGTGCGCCTGTGCGGCGTGTGTGTGTGTGTGTGTGTGTGTGTGTGTGCGTCACGCTGCAGAACTCTCCGGAAATCCTCTTACCTCTCGGAGCCTCGGCGGCGGCTGCAGGGGGAGTTCTTCCTCCCCCTCCTCGCCTCCCGTCGCTGTGCTGGCAGCGCTCCCCCCCCCCCCCCCCCCCCCCCCCCCCCCCCCCCCCCCCCCCCCCCCCCCCCCCCCCCCCCCCCCCCCCCCCCCCCCCCCCCCCCCCCCCCCCCAACCACCCACCCCCCACCAAA
>CAAKHD010001825.1:13071-23223 GCA_901007705.1 Fistularia tabacaria
GGTGCGGGGTGTGTGTGTGTGCGCCTGGGCGGGGTGTGTGTGTGGGTGTGTGGGTGTGTGGGCGGCTGGGGTGTGTGTGTGCGCCTGTGCGGTGTGTGTGCGCCTGTGCGGCGTGTGTGTGTGTGTGTGTGTGTGTGTGTGTGCGTCACGCTGCAGAACTCTCCGGAAATCCTCTTACCTCTCGGAGCCTCGGCGGCGGCTGCAGGGGGAGTTCTTCCTCCCCCTCCTCGCCTCCCGTCGCTGTGCTGGCAGCGCTCCCGCCCCCCCCCGCCCCCCCCCCGCTGGCCGCCTGCCAGCCCCCCCTCCCCCTCGGCCGCCGTCCCGCCGTCCTGCAGCTCTGAGATACACAGCATCGCTAGCTGGAAGAAACAAGATCAATCTGTGAATCTCCTCTCGCCGAGCCGCCGCTTAGAATTTTACACTTAAAATGGAATACTTAGAAGGGACTCGCGGCGGAAATGCGCGGCTCGTATCGGGAAGGAATATTTTCAATTATCGATGTATTGTTTGATAACTAACGCGCCGCCGGTAATTGAAAATTTTTCCTCATACGTGCGGAAAAAGAAAAGAAAAAAAAAACAACAAGCACCAACAACGAGAGAGGCGTCGCCGGGATTAGCGAGCCCTTTCCAGAGATTGACGACAGAACAACGGCAAATAAATAGCGATGAATTATTGAGAGGGCCCGCATTTAGCCGGTGGAACTGACAGCGCACCTAAAGATGCTGAAATACTTGGCAGGAAACGATTATGCGTGCATACGCGCGGCAGATGGCATTATTCTATTTTCCCTTTCCCTCTTTCGCCTTCCTTTTTCCTCGAACCGCCATCGCCGTTACGACGACGCGATTATTATTGTTATTATTGTTATTATTATTATCGTCGTGGACGTTAATAGGATAAACGTTGCGTGAACGATCTCGATCTAATTAGAATATTAAAACTAATAAGGGATGAATGTGTTAAGAGGCTGGTAACCGTTGGTAACAGCTGGCTGACAGCCTGTGCCTCCTCTTCACCTCCCTCTGCCCCGACCACAAACCCATTTTAAAAATTAATGGGCTGTGAAACCGTCTACAAATCCATCCGCCGCCGCCGGCGAGTTCATGTCAGCTGTGACCTCGTCCTTCATCAGCCGAGCAGCGATGCGGCGACACACCGGGTCGGTGTTTGTCTCACGTTTGGCAAAAATGAAATGATTTCCTTTCGCGTCGAAGACGACCGTCGTCCCGGAGTTTACGTTTCCGGACGGATCGATGGCGCGGATTAGAAGCAGAGGAAGTAAAAAATAAAATAAAAAAATAAAATCGAGAACGGGCAGACGATAAGCTGCGAGGTTTTACCAGCTACGATCAGTTTCTGACGTGCTATTTTTAACGTTCCGTATTCCTTCTCGGCGGCGGCGGCTGGTTTTGCCGCGAAGCTGCCGACATTTGTGGCGCGACGTCCCTATTTTCGGAAACCTTTTTGCTCTTTTTCAGGTCCCGGCTAACTAATTTCCCCACCAAATTTGACAAATCTTCATCTGAGAGCCCCGATCAGAAATCAGACGCATCAGTGGTATCACACAAACAGAATCTGACAAGGGAATCAAACTGTCTGTTATTACCCGCAGTGCCTGTTGTTCCCGATTTAGCTGGCTGGAGTCGGGCTTAGGCTCTGTCGTCATGCATTCAAAACGGTCGCCCGTGTTCCCGGACGAGCTGGCAGCGCGCCTGGCGGGGCCGGAGTGCCGGTTCCTGCCGGCGCAGGGTCCCTCATCCCCTTCTAGCAGGGGCGCCGGGGCCGGGTCAGAGGTCTGCGGCTCCGGGCTAATCCCCATTTCACTGGGGTCTTTGTTGAGAGGCGGCGCCGGATTCTGGGAGACGCCTGCGCCGGCTGCTTTGGCGGGGGAAAGGTGCTGAACGTTTGGACCCTGAGGGAGGTTGTCTCTGTACGCTGAGCCGGCGGAATCCAGCGAGGCGATTTGAGCCTTGGCGAAGGTACTCGGCCCGCTTGCCGAAGCCCTGAGGTTTACGTTCGGTTGCGCCGTCGTTTCACAACAAGTATGCGCCGGTTCGGAGCTCCTCTTGCCCAGAGAAGACAGGTTGGTGTGTCCGCGATTCGGACCGCTGAAGATCCGCGGTTCAAAAGTCTGAGGTCCCAGCGGGGGATTTTTGCAACACGGGCCGACAAAGCTCTTGCTGACCGGACCCTGACCGCCCGGGGGGTTGACGTTGACGCAAACGGGCGTCCTGCCGCTCAGAGACGCATTGGCCGCGACGCCGGCGTTAAAACCCCTGCACGTCGGGTTGTTGCCGGCACCGGCTTGACCGTCCGTATGATCCGGACCCTTCAGGCTCCGGTCAGTCGCGGAGGGGCCGGTTCTATTAGGGCTCTCCTCGGACGGGGCTTCGCCGCTGGCGCCGGTCGCTCCTCCGGCGGCTTTGTTTCTCCATTTACGCGAAAACTGCTGCGGCGAGGTCCGGGCGCAGTGCATCGTCTGCTCTTCGGGCAGGTTGAACTCCTCTTCCTCTTGCTGCGTCTCTTCCAGGGTCTCTTCCCCGGGAAGCGAAGACTGGCAACTCGCGAGGCTTTTGGGGGGGCCGGGATCCTGCTCTCCTCTCGGCTTCGAGGAGCACGTGCCCGAATCCTCATCGGCTTCATCGCGTACCAAGTCAATACAAACAATGTCCTCTCTGCCGCCGGGGACGCTCAGCGGCTTTACGGTTTTGTTCACGGATTTGTCTCTGTCCATGTTGCTCTTCTGGCTCGACTCCAGTCTCTCCTGGTTTCTGTACGATTCCGGGGTCCACGTTTTATCCTCGAGTCGGTCGAGGCCCGGGAGCGAGGAGATCGGAGGCGAGGCCATCTCCTGGGAACTCTGAAATGCCATGAAGTCCACCTGGTTCGGATGAACCCCGTAAGGCAGGCCGTGCTTGGTTGAGATCTGGGGCGGGTAGAAGGTGCTGCCGCCGAGCAGGACAGGGTGTGGATAGACCGGGGCTTTGGAGACACGTTGCAGGGACATGTTGTCGGCGACAGAGAACGGCATGAAGCGATTCGGGAAGCCTAAGCCGGGAGGAAGGTACGAGTCGCCGTAGATTCCGTTCTCCATGTGCGACTTCTGCAGACAGGCTTGGCCCTCCTGGCCAGATGTCGCCATCGGTTTTCCGGAGGCGTCGATTTTACTGTTGGCGGACGCGGCGTCGGTAGGCGGGATTACCCGCGGCCAGTCGGCCCTGGACTTGGGAGAAGGGACCGAGGGTCTTCCCCCTAAGGCCGGACTCTTCGTCTCCATGGCGGTGGCGCTCGGGGAGCTCTGCGGCTTCGGGGAGTGGACCGAACCCTTCATCATGCGCGCTCCTCTGCCGTGGTCGGAGCCCAGCGCCGTGGAGGAGCCCGGGACAACCCTCTGCGGGGGCAAAGAGCTGATCATCTCTGGGGTTTTCGCCGAGGCGCTGGCAGGAGGGGAAACGCCCTCTTTCATGAGCAGTTCCTGACTGGCAAGCAGCCCGTAGCGGGACGGGGGCATGTAAGCGGACTTGACTTCGAGTTTGGACGGGAATCCCTCCAGCTCTTTGGCGGACAGGTCCAGAGGGTTCTCCCTGGGTTTTTTGGTGAGCAGCTGAGGTACTGGTCGGTCCAGTGATGACTTCAGAGGCGTTGCTTTGGACTCCGCACTGTTGCCATCTGAGCTGGCGTCTTTGGTTTTCTTGCTCTGCTCTAAGCTCATGCTGCTGATGTAATGGGCTGAGGCTGAAGTCCTGCTCAATGGCTTCTGAAGGTCTGCCGGGGCTGGAGCGGACTCCGACGGGGACTGACTGGCCTTCGCCCCGCCGCCCTTACTGCTGCTACCGTGGTGACGTTCGGCATGGTGGTCCTGGTGGATTTGTGGGCTGAATGCGGACGGTTCCTGATGTACCTGAGGAGCAAGACCCTGCAAGGTCTTGTCCTGGCAGTGGGCAATGGGCGACAGGACGGCGGAGGCAGGGGCGGCTGTGGGGATTCTGATCGGCGGGCCCAGCGGCGAGGAGATGTGGGCGGTCGTGTAGTGAGGCAAGTAAAACACCCTGTCCTCACTGCTGCTGCCCGCCCTGCCGGCACACAGAGACTGATAGGCCAGCTGCTGGTGGATGAAGGGGGATGGCTGGGACAGAAAGGAGGCCTTGTAGGCCATGTCCAAGAAGGGGTACATGGTCGCATCGTAGGGGGTGACCCACGGAAGCCTTAGGAAGGTGCCGGCGGGCTTATCACTGGGTCTGACCTGCCCCATGCCATCTCCTCCGGCCACGGGGAGCACGAGTGGTTTTTGGAGGCCGGATGCCGCCGGATTCTTGTAAAGTCCAATGTACCCGGACTTCTGCCCTTCCAACAAGGACACGTCCGGTTTGTACAAGAGGTCGTAGCCAAGCGGCAACGAAGCGCCCGGCTCTTGGGGCTTCTCCGTCGACAGAGGATGGATGCCGGGGTAAAAGATCCCGCCGTGGGCATGAAGGTTTTCCCCTACCAGGGCGGAGCGGTCAATGCTGAGGGCAGCGAGTGGGTTCATCCTGAAGGTGCCGCTGGCGTCTACCTGTGGTGTGGGGAAACGAGGATCAATCAGACAAGTCACTCCGTCACAAGGGGCAAAATGTGCACTGTGATGCTGACACGCGATTCAAAGCGGCCATTATCTCGCCACTCCCGACACGAGGCGTCCCCGCGCCCGGGTCTGGCCCGACACTCGGCTGGCTCGCATCGCCACCGAATCCGCGCCAGTCCCTTCGACATCGGTTTAAAAGTCAGTGGGAAGAACAGCGGAGAAGCACCCGGGAATGACTCGTTTAGATATTTCGTGACGCTAAAAGGACAACGTGACACAACTTTGGACCCAGAGGACGCAGAACAGCCCCAGAGGTGTTACCGGCAAGACCAAACCCGGACTCCCGAGGTACAGGCGTTTCCTGCGCACACGGGGACAATGAGGGAAGGACACCCAGGTTCAATTATCTTTTCCGGGAGCACGAAGGCGTCCAAAGTCTGACTTTGGGTTCCCAATCGGTTCTGCGTGTTCTGGCTGGATCTGCCCGCGACTCGACAACTGCCCGGGGAGGTAAAAGGAGCTCCATTTCCTTGTGTTTGTCAACAGGAAAAGGTTTTTTGGAAAGGCTTTTTGTTTTGGAACCCTTCGCAGAAACGACGAGAAACGCTCGGTATCGATTTCATCGGAGCAACGTGTCACTTGATGGATTCAGCCTTCAAGGACAAACTGAGGGAAAAAGACCTGATTTCATTTCTCCGTTCGGAGAGAAGCAGCTGTTTCCTGGATGACGTCGCCGCCCAGAGCCTCCGTCGCCCTTGCCTTCGCTCTCTACCTCACCAGATTGAGAGGAAGGACGAAAAAAAGGCAGGAGAGAGCGAGAAAGGGGGCAGCGGTCTAATTGAATTTCCTGTCACACAACAGTAACCTCCGACCTCTGGGGGGCCGCCAGGACTCCCCCCACCGCGACCGCAAATGTTTGTTGTTTTTATTCCTGCGAATGCGTTCGGAAAACAACACGTTTGATTGCGCCGTAACTTGAAGCCGTTCACATCAAACCGAGGGCGACGGGTCTGATGTGGCATCAATTACCTGAGCGCCGTTTCATTCCGGCTTGATCTTTTTTTTTTTTAATTTGGGCTATTTATCCCCTTCATTTATTTATCTATTGATTTATTTTTACATATTGGCTCGTGGACCACGACGTTATCTTATCAGAAGTCATTCCTCGGTGAATCATTCTGATAACTTCTTGTCTATTTTTGAGAAGAAACTTGTGACCAATTTTAGAGAATTTCCTATTTTATTCACCTCGTTTATCCTGGGTTTTGCTGTCATTTGCCGCTCCTATTTTTATGGCATTTCTTGCCATGAACAGAAAATCGTTAGTCCAAAACGATGCTAGCCAGGCTTATAATTTCTATTTTGATGTCTTCACGCCATGATCACTGCTCGAGTCCAACAGAAAGTGACTGAAGCGTGACCTTTGACCTCACCATGCTGCGAGCCTGCGGTGGGGGCTCGAGTCAGGCCGTCTACTGGGAGGATGCCGCTCAGCTCAACATGTCTGCAGACGGACAGGAAAACCACATGAGAGCAGATCCAACACAAACGCAGCAGCCCAGGTTTTAGCTGGTTTAAGCTGGAATAACAGAGCAGATCTTCAACTTTCCTCCACACCTCCAACGCGATCACGATGCGCTCTATTCCTAGTGTTGTTGAAAATAAAATGATTTTTCATGAAGAGCGGCGCAGAGGTCTCCTCGTTACAGCGGAATTAAGAACGCAACCTCGCCATCTCAGGATTCTTTTGAAATTTTGGGGAAAAAAAAAAACGAAACAAACATGGACTTTTGGAAATTTGCAGGAAATTGAATGCAAAATTTTATCCTCTTTTTTTTTGTACCGCAATTTAATTTCTCGCCATTCGTCAGTTCATTTTCGTATATTTTGGGCGAATTTCTGAATACGGATTCTGGAGAAGTTTTAGAGAAAATTTGCAGTTCTGTCGTGGATGCTATGTTGGGGTAATTTTTTAGCATTCGTTTATTCATTCAGTGCATCATATTAGCAAAGTTAATGTGGTGAAGAACATTCCAGCTATTTCTCATTCTTACAGACATGTGCACCATGTTGGTATCATTTAGCAAATTAGGATTCAAAACAAAAGAAAATTAAAAATCAGCAGAAAGCGCCAGTGAGGAGATTAATCAGCTTCCAGCAAGATGAATCAGAAACCCGTTTTATGCTGAAATTAGAATTGTGTATAAAAGTCAATGAAGTTTGGTTTTCGGATCATCTGCAGCCTCCAAACACGATTCGACGCGAGGTTTATCACCAAGCCGGAGGACAGATAAGACACGTCACCTCGTTTCCCCAGGAACCCATAATCCTGCACACACACACACACACGCAAGCACGCACGCACGCACGCACGCACGCACACACACACGAACACACACGAACACACACACACGGTAATTGATGGCTGTTAGGGAGCTGGGATTTCAATAACGGCTCTTATCTCCAGACTATTGAAGGACAGCTCGGCGTGTGTGTGTGCGTGTGTGTGTGTGTGTGTGTGTGTGTGTGTGTGTGTGGTACGCGGAGTCATCCGTCAAAGCCCAACCCCCACACACACACACAAACGCACGCAAGCACGCACGCACGCATGCATGCACGCACACACACGAAAACGCACACACACGTAAACACGCGCGGCTGGCAAGGAAATTTATCGCCTCAATTAAAACCAAATTTCCAGGAATTTTTTTCCAGCATTTGGACGTAAACCTACATGATTCGGCTGAAAATGGAAACACATAAAAAGGGTGGCGCTAAAAGGCATATGAAGGCAGGGGGGAGAGAAGGAACCTTCAAAGATCTCCAAAGAGGTGCCCTTTTTTTGAATTTTTGGTTGCTATTTTCAGGAGATGCGTGTTTTTTTCTAATCTCATTTGACATTATCATCCTTGTCGTCACGGTTTCCCATTTTAGAGATATTTCATGCCTCATTTCTGATCATGTCTGGATATTTTCAAGATAGAGATTTTTTTTTCCAATTTATAATTAAATTTTCAGTTTTTAATTAAAAAAAAAAAAGTACTATTCAGAGAGATTTTCTGATATTCAAAAATGAATCTTTTCCCCAGTTCCCTTTCAAACATGTCATTGTTTTTCACATATTTTCATCTCTCTTTTCAACAAACAATCACTTCTGTGAGAATTTTATTGCCTCGGAGCTCAAGAGCACTTCGGCTTGTCATGACAAACTTAGTTGAGCTTTGCATGTTCACAAAAAATTTTTGCTTTTTTTTTTAATTTGATGCTCCTGTTGTTTTATTATTATTATTATAATCATTATTGTTGTTCTTACCCATACAAGTAATATAATATATTCCATTATTATTATTGTTCTTAACCATACTAGTAATATAATAGATTCCATTATTATTATTGTTCTTAACCATACTAGTAATATAATATATTCCATTATTATTATTGTTCTTAACCATACTAGTAATTGAAAAATATTTCTTTATTCTTCTTAACCGTTCTAGTGATAGACAAGTATTTCATTCTCATTATTATCGTCAACCATAGTCGCAATGGAAACATTTTCATTGTCATTATTGTTCCTAACCATACTCGTAATAGAAAAATATTTCTTTATTCTTCTTAACCATCCGAATAAGAAACTGATACTTCATTATCATTATTGTTCTCAATCATAACAGTGATGGAAAAATATTTCTTTATTCTTCTTAACCACACTAGTAATAGAATAATACTTCATGATCATTATTATCCTCAACCACACCAGTAATGGAGTAACTTTTATTTTCACACATTAAAATAACGTGATTGCATCTTTCTCGCCGCTGCTACACGTTTTGCGAGGCTGCTCGTCGCTGGAATCATCTCCCCGGTGACGAAGCGCCGGCTCTCCAGCCGTCCGTCCTGGACAATCCTCTGCCGGCCAATAAACTCCAATTAGCGGAGGCAGGAAGTCGTCTCGTGACATCACAGGATGAACGACTCGGTTTGTTGGATAATTAGTGGAGGGAGACCGACCTCGCTAAATGGGATTACAGTTGTCATGGGAACACGCAATCTACAAGTGGTTCCCTTAAACCTTTGGAATTAACAGATCATGCAAGCCGTTTCTCGGGTTTTCCGACGATCCCCGCAGGCTCCGCCCACCCGCAGGCTCCGCCCACCAGGGACAGGTGGACTCGCCCGGCGCCTGAAGGGGAGTCCCGGCAAAATATCCCCCAAATCGTAACTTTGTATCACCGTGACTTTTTTTTTTTTTTCTTTGTCAATTATTCTGACTTTAATTTAAAAAAAATTTTTAAAAAAATCCAATCCAAAAAATATCGTGGAATGTCAGAGTCGGTGTTTACGTGAAAACTTCCACTGCTTTGTTCGGTTGAGAATTTTGGAAGCGGCTTGATAGGACTTGAAAACATAAAATTTGGGGTTCTTTTCTTTGCACAGCCTGACAGGTATCATCACGCTACGGTTTTCCACTTTGCACTTTTTCCCTGTCCAGTTTTTTGCAGTTACTGTTTTGTCAATGAGCTGCTGGAGTGTTTTTTGTTTCCAGGAAATACGCATGAATTCAGTGTCGCTGGATGATACTTCAAAAATGTTGGTTTTTTTCCCCCGAAAGACACCTCTTGATGTTTTCCTTTCTGACCACACGAAACACTTTTTTTTTCCAACCGGATTTCTTCTTCTCCCCCCCAAAAAAATTTTTTGACACCGGTAAAATAAAAAAAGAAGCACGTGATCACCGAGGCTGGAAACGAAAGTCGCCAAATTCACGTCAAACTGTCGCGTTTCTGCGTCGACGTTGGACTTCGGTTCGAGAAACACGCCAGTCGCCCGCATGCGACAGCCAAGCGGATGCCATTTCACGGCAAACTCGCGGGTCCTGCGTGCGGGAAGCGCTTCGGAACCGGAGCTCGACGCCTCTCACGCACAAACTCACCTTTCCGACGTCCCCTTGAATCCGGCGGCGGCGTGAACGTCCAACTCGATGCGACTTCTTTTTATTTAAAATCCATCAGCTTTCCACGCGCGGAAAGTGCAATCCAGCGTTCACATCGGCTCCTCACGTGTCAAAGTAAATAAATCCATCCTCATTGATCCGGAGCGGCGTGGACGCCCACGCACACGCACACGCACGCACAGATGTTCCGGGTGGTTAGAAAAAAGCAGCGGCCGTCAATCGATAAAGTGAAGGTTGTTCGGAGCGACGCGCGGCTCGGAGTTCCGGCGTCCGCGTCCGTTCGGAACTCCGCTGGAAAAACATCCGATTTAACGGCGACGCCAGGCGACGCTGGGCGCGAGCACGCGCGTGCGCCGTCCGGTGCGCCGGGCTGAACTCTCCGCAGGGCGCGTGCGCGTGCGCGTTCCCTACGCGTCCCGGCAGGAAGCGGCGGCGGGGGGGGCGGGGGGGGGGGGGGGGGGGGGGGGGGGGGGGGGGGGGGGGGCGGACCGGGGCTGAGTCACTGCATGTGTCTGAGCGGCAGTCAGAGAGGGAGACGAGCCGGGGAGCAGAGGTGATCTCACACTCATCAGCGCAGGATAACATAACCATGATGGGTTGACTCGTGGAGGGGGGAAAGAGGAGGAGGAGAGGC
>CAAKHD010001825.1:23487-42311 GCA_901007705.1 Fistularia tabacaria
GTTCGTTCGGGTTGATGGATGGATGGATGATGGAGGATGGATGGATGATGGATGAATGATAGATGATGGATGGATGGATGATGGATGGATGGATGATGGATGATGGATGATGGATGGATTGATGATAGATGATGGATGATGGATGGATGGATGATGGATGGTGGGGGGGGGGTGGAGGGTGGGTGGTGGGGGGGGGGGGGGGGGAGGGGGGGGAGGGGGAGGGAGGGGAGGAAGAGGAGGAGGAGGAGGAGGAGGAGGAGGAGGAGGAGGGAGCGAAACCCGAATATTTCAGGCCGGGAATGAAGAGTCAAAAAAAGAGAAAAATGTTGGATTTAAAAATAGTCCGGAGAGATTTCCGTCCTCGGGGTTCCGCGCACGCAGCTCGCGCCGCGCGCCACATTTCTTTTCTTTCTTTTCGGTCCCGTCGTCCGTCTGTCTGCGCCGCTCTGCGTCCTCCTCCTCTCCTCCTCCTCTCCTCCTCTCCTCCTCCTCTGCTCGTCCTCCCTTCGCCCGGCGTCAAGATCCCGAAGACGACGTCACCCTTTCTGGTGCGGCCTTTCAGAATAAGAGCCCGGACGGATGTTCGCCGCTCCCGCTTTGTGTCGGGAGTCACGAAGAGGAGCGGAGCCTCCGGGGGCCTCGGCTTCAGGAGCCCCTGGGCTTCAGGAGCCCCTGGGCTTCAGGAGCCCCTGGGCTTCAGGAGCCCCTCGGCTTCAGGAGCCCCTGGGCTTCAGGAGCCCCTGGGCTTCAGGAACCCCTCGGCTTCAGGAGCCCCTGGGCTTCAGGAACCCCTGGGCTTCAGGAGCCCCTGGGCTTCAGGGACCCCTGGGCTTCAGGGACCCCTGGGCTTCAGGAGCCCCTGGGCTTCAGGAGCCCCTGGGCTTCAGGAGCCCCTCAGCTTCAGGAGCCCCTCGGCTTCAGGAGCCCCTGGGCTTCAGGAGCCCCTGGGCTTCAGGAGCCCCTGGGCTTCAGGAGCCCCTGGGCTTCAGGAGCCCCTCGGCTTCAGGAGCCCCTGGGCTTCAGGGACCCCTGGGCTTCAGGAGCCCCTCAGCGTGTTTGCCATTCGCGCCTTCATTGGTTGGGTGTCGGACGAAGCCGCGGCCCCTCTGGCGGGAATCCGACGTCCAGAGGTTTCTCCACTCTGGACCAGATGCTTCTTCTCCCTGGACCAGAGGTTTTTTCACTCTGGACCAGAGGCTTCTTCACTCTGGACCAGAGGTTTCCTCACTCTGGACCAGAGGTTTCTTCTCTGTGGACCAGAGGCTTCTTCACTCTGGACCAGATGCTTCTTCTCCCTGGACCAGAGGCTTCTTCTCCCTGGACCAGATGCTTCTTCTCTGTGGACCAGAGGCTTCTTCTCTTCGGACCAGAGGCTTCTTCACTCTGGACCAGAGGCTTCTTCTCCGTGGACCAGATGCTTCTTCTCCGTGGACCAGAGGCCTCTTCTCTGTGGACCAGAGGCTTCTTCTCCGTGGACCAGATGATTCTTCTCTGTGGACCAGAGGCTTCTTCTTCCTGGACCAGAGGCTTTTTCTCCGTGGACCAGATGATTCTTCTCTGTGGACCAGAGGCTTCTTCTCCGTGGTGCGTTCAGAGACACAGGCACCTCCGGGCACTTTGCTATCATTTCCTCCAATCAACCCTCTGATTGTTTGCAGGCTGTGGCAGGAAGTGTGGACGGCGTGCAAAGTCCACACAGGAAGAGCGGTGATGCCTTCACTGCCTGTGAGGAACATGTCATGACACGAAACCCTCCGTTGAAACAGAACTGTGGATTGAAAGGTCCGGCTCTGTGGAGCTCGTCCAGGTCAGGAGGACCTTCTGAACAGAAGGAGCCTCTCGGACGTCTTCAAGAGAAGAAATTCAAGTCCAGTTGCCACGGCAATAACAAATCTGGTCTTTCTGTCATTCGGACGCTCGGGTCGTTGGATCGGAGACCTTTGCAGAAGATCGTCGCAACGTCGGACTTTAACGCGGGAACGTGAAGCGTCTCTCCTTTGACACGTTTGAGGTCGTGGACGAACGTGACGCTTGTGAGGAGAGATGATTTCGGGGGGTTTCTCAAGCACAGCTAAGCTAATATGCTAAAGGTGAACTTCTGAGTCTTTAACCAGCAGCATCAGCTGGAACAACATCACCCCATCTTCATGTTCCGCTCCTCCGTGACACTCTTCCCTCGCGGATGCTGCTGTTTTTGTTTCTTTTCCTTCTTGATTGCTCCACTGACCAGCTCAGCAGAGGTGCGGAGGTTTCCTGCGTTCGCGGACGCTGTCCTTCCTCTTCAGTTCCCTCTGAAGCTAACGGCGGCTATTCCGAGCTCCGTGCTGTCATTGGAGCCCAACCAGAGAGAGAGGGAGAGAGAGGGAGGGAGAGAGAGAGAGAGAGAGAGAGAGGGAGAGGCCATGTACCGGAACAGAGAGATGGTGGAAATGAAACCTCTATCGCTCCAGATTCTGGATGTCCTCGAACGCCACGTGCACTTCGTGGAGATCAATAGAGGCCTCACCCTTGGCCCGTGGCCAGGGTTTTCACCGGAGTACAAAATGGCTGAAGTCACGGACTCCTGCCGCCGTCTCCTGTTTTAGGATTCCCTCCCCGACGGAAAAGCGTGGAGAGAGAGACAGCGCGAGCGTCCGGTCCTCCCGTGAACCCGCGGCGCCGAGCTCTGGTCCGACAGGCACTCGGGGGCGCCGTCAGCGGGTGATTCATGGCCGCGACTCCACCTCCGGCCAGAGACGCTGTCGTCATCACGGAGGTGGACCGGGAGGGTCCGCTTCTCCAATCCCGACCCCGGCGCTGCCGCCGGTCGTCAGGGATGAGGGCGGACAGGCCGCGGGCGCAGGCGGCTCTCTGTCAACACCCTCGCGTTATTTTGCGTGTGAACCTTGGCGGCGGTGGACTTAAGTGATGCTTTGTTTGAGCGGGCCGGCCGGGGACGACGGTGTCTTTCTAATTTCCTGCCGCCGGGATCATCCCGACGTGTCGCAGGCGAGGCGCGGGTGCATAAACGGATGTGAACAAACAAAGACTGGAAGGTGGGATTTTTTCAGCTAAGCCCGGTGAAGTCCTTCCCTGACGGAATGCCTTCCTCGAGCGTTCGCTATCGCTGCCGGGACGCTCCCGACCGCCGCTCTTTAATTAACACAAGCTTGGGCCGCTCCTCACCGACACGAGGAATGAACGCCGGCGGCGCTAAACTCCCGCGTCAGTCGAATTTGTTTTCTCCTCGTCTCGAGCGGCGCGAGGCAATTTCATCCGTAAATTCCCCGGGCCGCCTGTCCACGGGAGGGCCACGGAGGAGAGGCGGGGGAAACCCGCTCCACCGAGTCAGCGACATGAGGCCGGCGGTGAAGGAGGCGGCGTTGGTTCTGAAACCCCCCGGGGGCAGGTTTTGGATGCGATCCGGCGCCGCACAGGCAGCGCAGGACGCACCGCGAATGACTTCCTGCTAAAGACGGTCCTCGTTAAACCGTTCGGAAGGACCTTCGCCGAAACACACCGCCAAAGCACCAGGCGCTCGGGAGTCCCGACGGGCCCCGATCGCTGGCGGAGGGTCACACGATGCAGGTGGGGACATTTCCAGGGACCGGAAAAGGGTACGCCGTATTTCTCTTACCGTCCCTGTGCGTGGCGAGCATACGTGTACGGCACCCGTTCTCCGTGATCGCCGGCCTGTCCCCGACTTCGACCGTCCATTCGCAGCTTTGGCTGCTCGTACGCGTCAATCCAAAGTGACGCCTGCAAATCAACCGCGCTGGGACTTGAAAATCCAACTGCTAAATGTTTTCACATTTTGAACTCTCCTCTCTCAAGTGCAGTTTTAGAACTGGACCTCACGAGTCCAGGTTTTGTCACTGTCGTCGGGACCGACAGCGAGGCGCAGAGGCGGACGTGACAGACGTTTGAGCGGAATTCCCCCGGTCGGGGAACAGGCCCCGCGCCTCCGTGATCCTGCAGCATCGATCGGACTCGGACGTTTTAATGCGGCTCTTCGGCCATCGGCGCGGAGGAAGCAAACCCTTCGCGCCGCACGGTGTTCCAGCCCTTTTCCCAGGACAGCCACGCTGATCTGCCTGACCCGGCTCAGCGAGGAAGCACGTCCATATTGGATTTGGGGAAGCACGGTTTGCATCATAACAATGTGTGGAGGGGGAGCTTCTATTCACCGCCGACTGAAATTCAAAGTGCTAATGAAATCCGGATTGCCCGGCTTGGGGCGCCGCTGCTCCGGAGAGGAAATAAACCGCTCGACACACGAGGTCTCCATTTCCTGAGGTGTTGCTTTGCAGACACATTGTCATTTAACTGGGGCAGGACGCGAGGCCAACCAAGAAAACAGGGCCTGGGCCGGGGAAGAGCTTGTGCGGGAAGGGCTGGCAGTGGCACCATCTACTGCCTGTGCTGGATGCAGCACCTCAGCCACGCGGATGTAATTTTATTAATCCATTATCTAAACCGCTTATCCCTCTTACAGGGTCAAGGGTTGTTTGAGCCGGTCCCTGCTGACACTGGGGGAGAGGCGGGGTTAAATCCGGACCGCTCGCCATTCAATCACAGGGCCTCGCCTGGAGACGCGCGACCGTTTCCCTCCCTCTCCTCCACAGCTGCGGTCTTCAATTACCCCACAGCAGGGTTTTCAAATGTGGGAGGAAACCGGAGCGCCCGGAGAGAAGCCGCGCTGCCGCTCGCAAATCCGCGGGTGAAAAGCCACAGTCGGCGTCTGGGATCAGACCGGTAACGTTCTCGTGGGGAGACGGCCGACCGCCGCGGCCCCGGGCCCCCCCCCCGAGCGGGGTTTCCGAACCTCCGGCAAAAAGGCGTTCGCGTGAAACCTCCGCTTCCGCCGGTCGACATCCGTAAAAGCCTCGGACGGGTTTCTCCGAACGTTATCCTGCTTCCGGGCGCCGGTCGGTCACACGCAGAAGCGGAATCCACGCCGTGGCTCGTCGCAGCCGCGGCTCGACAGTCACGAGCGCCGCGCTCAGCCTCGTCCCGGGCTGCGTCCCGTCGAGCGTCATCGGAAGTACGACCGAACTGGGTCACTCTTGTTGACTCTCAGCCTGCCCGTGAGTCACGGTTAAGTTGCGGCAGATGCCGCGGCTACTTCGGCGTTTCTGGGAAAGCAGGAGAACGCGCTTTTATTTCCCCTTCGAAGCTTCTGGGCTCACTGCCGAGCCCGCGCCGCCGTCCGTGGCCGGCGGACGCGTGGACGACAGAAGTGGCGTCCGGCGGCGCGGGCCTGTCCGCGAGAGGGAGGGGAGCGCTTGGTCCCTCGCCCGGGACAAGGGCTCCGGGGAGAAGGACTCCGTGGGCGTTGGAACCCCCGGGCTTTGTTGACTTTCTGCTGTCAACATTAGAATCCATGTTTATCAAGCGACGCTCCCGCCTGCAAACACCCGGGTCTCACGGCAGGAACGACCTCCTGGGCTCACTTTGTGTCCGAGTGTTTCCTCCAGTATTCAAGAGCCCTGCTCCGTCATTCTACCGCAATAAATGACAACGAACGATTCGAGAAGAAAGAATGACTCGACTGCTCTCCACGCTTTCCATGCGTCGCACCTCAGATAGTCATTGTTATTGTACTGGTGCAACAAACGGGATGAAAAGCTTTTTCCTGCCGGCGCGTCCACATGAACCCCGACACATTTCAAGAATACTCCCGAGTGCGGTGGTACGACGCCGCAACAACAACAAAGAGAACTCCCCTCTGACTCCCTGACTTTTTCCATCCACCGGCACCAGGGACGACGATGAGATGCTTTTATTTTGAAAAACCACCATCGCCTCTTCCTGTGCGTGCGGCGCAAACATCGTTGACTTTAGTCAACTCCGACAAAGAATACTTTCGAACGTGTCCGGTTTTGTTTGAATGCTTTCAAACGATGGACTTGTGCTGATCATTTGTTGTCAACGCACATGATCGTGCTCTTTGACAGCTGCTGTGAGCGGTTCGAAAGAGGGATTCCATCGTGATGACGGTCGTCAGTGATTCCGACGAACACTCGTGTAGAAAGACTTCTCAAGCAGATCATCTTCGCAAGCGAGGCGACACAAAACGTGTAATATCTTCTAAGCCACTCGTCTTTTTAATCCCTTTTCCAGGGAACTTTCATCCGTGAAAACCAGAGCAATTGTTCGGAAGTTCCCCGACGTACGTTCAAATTCGGAAGAATGAAAAACAAACTCCAAACGACAAACAAACAAACAACAAGCAAACAAACAAGTACAGGTAGAGTCAAAGAAATAGGAACCTCAGCTGACCCAGGGCCGCTGCGATCCGTGAAACCACAGCGCCTCCCAGTGGCCAACAGAAGAACCGCAGGCGTGCGGACAAGAAAGAGGAGTTTTTTGAACATGAATTTTCATTCATTTGATCATTTTTCCGCTTCGCTATTCAGTCTTTGGCCTTTTTATTGCCTTTATTTTGTCTCAGTCATCCAGTGGAATCGATATAACGTGTTTTAAATGCAAAATTGTCACTGCCAAAAATAAGAAAATAGAAATCTACAAGTCGCAACACATGACAACTCACACACACACACACACACACACACACACACACACGCACACACACACACACACACACACACACACACTCACACACATAGATATAGCAGAGAAAGTATATTTTCTTCTTTTTCTGTGTTGCTGTCATAACGGTTTTCAATTTTTTGTGTTTTTATAAACAATCATATTTATTTTAGAATTTCATTCTATTCTTTTATTTGCTTATGACTGAAGTTTTTGGTTGCTTTTTGTCTTTTCAACGGAGTAAATTCCGCCAGCCGATGGTTGTGGTTATGCAGACGCGGTGTTGAGTCTTTGTCTGCTGTGGATCTGACCTCTGAGGCCCAGTCATGCCGCCGCATTTCAGAGCAAAGCAATTCTTCCTGCCACGGAAGCTATTTCACCCGCTGACGTTTTCAAACATCCCTCAATGGTCCAGTCAGTGGAGCCACGCGAGGTTGTAAGATCGTATTTTCTTCATTTCAACTCCTATGTCTTGTAAAGTATTTATCGATGCTCTCCGTGGCATTGGGAAATGGAGATGCTCAGATACTTTTGTATCAGGTTTCTGCGTCGCGACGTCG
This sequence comes from Fistularia tabacaria, assembly GCA_901007705.1. NCBI lineage: Eukaryota > Metazoa > Chordata > Actinopteri > Syngnathiformes > Fistulariidae > Fistularia > Fistularia tabacaria. The sequence continues at coordinate 30,579 of CAAKHD010001825.1, forward strand.
GCCTGCCTTTCCGTAGGCCAGCCGCTTATTGACGCGCTTTGACTTTTAGCCCCGAAAACCAGAAGCTTTCTTGTTGGGACGGCGACGCCTGGAGCGAAGTGAGGTGCTGCTCCACCAGCTGTTACACCTGCTCATGTCCTTCATCTTCAGCCGGAGCCGAAAGCCGCCTCTTTGGCCGGATCTTTGGTCTTTCAATGGCTCGGCATTTCCATCTCTTTGTCAGCACACCTGCGGCGTGCAACTCAAACTGGGCGGTTGAAGATTCTCCAGCCAGCTCTTCCAAAATCCCCGGATCAGCGTTCTTTCGTCTCTGGAGCCGCGTGTAACCAGAGCCTGAGCTCAGTGACGAGAACGGCTCTGCTCCAGTTGGACAACAACAAGCTCCTCTCCAAAACGAGTTGAACGGCGTGACGGCGGTGGGTAGCGACTGCTCGTGTCTTCTTCTCAGCAGAACGTAGCGGTTTGTTCGGGACCTGGTTGGGGTGCTAGCTGCAGCACCGTCGGGGCACAGTGACCTCACAGTCTGTCGACAGCAGTCTCTAGTTATGTGCTGCGTTACTTTGGGGTCCCGGTCCACTGCTGACGGCCTCCTGGGGTCCCCCGCCGCCTGCGTGCCGCGGCCTTGAGTTTGCACCGCCAGGGCTCCAGGCCTCTGCAGATTTTGCGAGAGGCGAGGACTTTGCTCTTGCCGTCGGAGCGGCGGGAAGCGAAACGACATTTTGTCCCGGCAGCCGCGGCTCGGCGGTCCTGGCGGCTCGTCCTTGACACGTCATCCGAGCGGAACCTTTTCTTTTTCTCGGGGCGTCCGGGAACTCTTCCGCGGTCGGTCGGAATGAAGTGAGCGCGGTTTGTGCGGAAAAGCAGAAGCGCCGTCGTTCCCTGCGGACGGGCGTACAGTGATGGATGGTTCAGAGGATCCGCCGGCCGAGGCGCCGAAGAGGCATGAAAATCTATGGAAAACACGGAGCGAGGCGTATAAAGACATGCAAATGGCTTTTAATTCTTGCAAAGAGCCCACCGTGACCATGACCGCAGGATAGGTGGAACACACAATGGAAGAATGAGGGCTTTTTATTTCACAGTGTCCGGGACTTTGATGGAAAGTGCTTTATAAATATATAAATTATTGCTACATAGGATGATTTCTATTCTGGACTTTGTCTCTGAGTGTCCTGTCCTTGGGCTGCTCCAGCCTCTGCACCTGCTCCTTGCTCGGCAAAAACACACAAATGCCTTATTTTCCTCAAGGTGGCACAAACAAGAACAAATCTTGGCCTGGCTAATGACATTTCCCGCTTTGTGAAAACCTGAAGTGCAGAACACCCGGGAGGTCCCGCTTCGCTCGGCCCACTGCAGCGCACGTCGCGCACGCTAAGAGACGTGGGAAGCCGACAGAAACAAGGAGCAGCGGCAGGCGGGGGGGGGACAGGTGTGCGTTCACGTGAGGGTTGAGCCCCAGCATGGAGGGGAACGGACAACGATAGATTTCCCCCCACAGGACTCACCGCTCTCCTTTGTCGAGCCAAAACCGAAGATCTTTATCTTGTTCTCCCGGCCTGTCCTCGACACCTCGTCCAGGGGCAACTCCTTCCCCGTGTGCTGTCCAAGAACGTTGGTGCGACTGGTTAGAAAGCAGGCGCGGTCAATGCTGAAGAGCAGAGCTCACGTCTTTCCCGCTTGTCCGTCGGCATTGTTATTGTTCATCTGGAAGGTCGTTCTCCGACCATCGCTTTGAGGACGAGAGTACAAGAGGATGGATTATGAAAATCTATGGAAAGCGACGCCCGCGGGGACACGCGAATGGCCGGGATGTCTCGGAGAGAGGTCGCCCGACCTCCTGCCGCGCAGAGGAGAGCGTCCGTCGCGAGGGGCGGCCAATCCGTCGTGACAAGACGAGGAGGAAATCACCCCCTTTCACCGTTAAACATCGTGAACCGACCACCAGCATGTCACTCCCTGCCACCGCCGCTGCCGCCGCTGCTCGCTCGCCTCGCTCGCAGTCCTCCGGTGCTTCGCATGCCGGAACCTACGAGGACTCCTTCACGAACGTGTGCGATGCCTTGGCCAGAAAGAACTTTGCTCTTGTTCTGGGAGCGAGTCTTCTTCTGGAGTGTGGAGAGGCCTTCGGAGGGGCTTCACTCCCCTGCGTCTAAAGTCATCCACAGTTTCTTCTAAAGAAACTTGCTGTCGGTCAGAAGCCATTTCAGGGTTGGGTCTGCGGTTGTGGAGGACGGTCCGTGTTTTGAGCACCATCCTTGCTGCCCGTCTCCGCCCGGCACCTACAGTTGGAGGTGAGGATGTCACTTTGTGAAGGGCTGTGAGGGCCCTCTTTTCCTGAATGACTGATTGGAAGGAGAGGGCTTTGCACTGAAGAGTTCCCCTAAAGAATTTTAATCCGAGTGGTTCTGCTTCCGAATTGGTGATGCGGTAGCTTAGCATGGCCGTGATGTGCGGCATGCTTTAATAAGTCACTCGCACAGCGTGCTAACGGCTCCATCAGGACACACACCGCTACAAATGTGTTGACCCGTTTCAGCCTCCGCGGACGGACGGCCCGGATTCTTCCCGTTTCACAGCGATGTTCCAGCTCGAGTTCGCAAATCTCCGAGTGAACCGATTTGGATTTGACTGTTCCGCCGTCCAGGTAAGCCTGAAAGTCGGATCAGTTTCAACCATCTGTGACGACAGCGACACACCCAGGAGATGTATTTACCCGGGAACGTCAGACTTTTGCTCTGTGCGAAGTAAGCATGCAGTCGGACAGCTCTGCGCCGTCGCCTTCCGTCAAGCCGAACGTGCTGAAAATAGTCAGTGTGGAAACGAGCGTTTTCACTGAACCCAGCGGTTGTTCCCTTGATGCTGACCGTGCCTCGCTAGCCCAGGTTAGCGGCACACAGTAGCCACAGCTTAGCCGCTGCTCATCGGCTTCGAGCGGGTTCTTTGTATTTCTGGTGCGTTTTGAATCACACGCTGGAGGCAGATCTTGGAACTCTGTGTGGAGCCGCGTGGACGTGCGGACGAAAGCTGACCGTACTTGTCGTCCGCTCAGTGACCGGCAGCCGTACGGATTCAAAAGATTGGAAACGAAAACACTACAGCGGAGGAACTCATTGCCCGGATCTGGTTCTTATGGTCGCGGCCCGCGGCTGGTCACCGCAGCCGAGGGCGGGAACGCAGATGGACCGCGGAACGGAACGGCGAAACCCCCCCTGCTCCCTCGAGGACCCTGCGGAGGGAACGGAGCCGGTCCGCCCACCCAGGACCAGGACAAAGACAGCACCGCTCCTGCAGGACCTCAGAGCGGACCGTCCACCGGCGGGCCGAGGAGGCCCGTCCAGGTCAGAGAACTGTTCAGGGTCGTCTTGGATTCATTCAAACACGAATCAGCTGAAACGTGTCAGACGGATGTTCACAAAGTCAAATGAGATGTTCGATGTTTGTCTTCACTCACTCTTTGTTCCTGTCTTTCTTTCTCTCTGTCTTTTGTTATTTCTGTCTTTCCCTCTCTTTGGTCTTGGTTTTCATTTCGCAGCGAGCAGCCTGCTCATGGAGCTGTATTTACAGGCTAATGTTTAGCATTAAAATGGATTGACCGGGATCCTTTTTACTGCTGTTTCAGTTCTGAAATGCGTGGATTTTTACTGGTCTCTCTTCTGTCATTCAAGTATCTACCATGTCTTACTCCGGAGGCTATTTGGCAAGTTACAGCTTCAAAGAGTATTTTAAACACCCCCATATTTAGTTTGATTGCATGTAAAAGAAGTGATTGGATCCCTGAGACACCTGACAGGAGCAGAGCCTCCCATGGAAACATGCACTCAATGCGGAAACTAACAGCGCTTTGGTTCTTGACTCCTGAACCTCACCAAAAATTCAAACGTTCACGTCAAACGGTCGTAAAGGTGAACGTTTGGAAAGCCTTCTGCTGTGAGCACATCCAGCGCTCCGCACGAAGCACAGGCGCCATGAAGATACCAAGAGCTGAAGCAAACTCACGAGCTCAAAAAGACCCGTGTTCCTCTGAATTCCATTATTCGCAACAAATGAACCCAAAACGGTGGTTGTGAAATCACTTCCTCCTTCAGTCAATGATCAATGAGCCTCGTTTTGACGACATCAGCAGCATTTATCCCGAAAATGTAAACCGCACGTCCTGCCAACGTAGCATCGAAAGCATGTCGCCGGCTGAAAAGACAAGATCTGCTTTGCACGGCTCGGCGTCTCCGGGCCTGCACGCCGTTCCACTGGAATCAATGCGCTTCACACAGCACGCATTTTTCTGATCGGAGTGGTGATATTTCATCGACGGTCGGCCTCTGAGCCGCCGCCCTTCGTGGACACGAGCAGAGAAGCCTGCTCGTGTCCACATGAATAAGAATTACAGTCACTGAGGACCATTTCAGAAATATTCTGTCCCATTCTGAGAATTCAATTCAATATAAATATAAATATAAGTATAAGTATAAGTATAAGTATAAGTATAAGTATAAGTATAAGTATAAGTATAAGTATAAGTATAAGTATAAGTATAAATATAAGTATAAATATAAATATAAGTATAAATATAAATATGAATATGAATATGAATATGACTATGACTATGAATATAAATATAAATATAAATATAAATATAAATATGAATATGAATATGAATATGAATATGAATATGAATATGAATATAAATATAAATATAAATATAAATTATAAATTATAAATTATAAATATAAATATAAATATGAATATAAATATAAATATAAATATAAATATAAATATAAATATAAATATAAATTATAAATATAAATATAAATATAAATATAAATATAAATATAAATTATAAATATAAATATAAATATAAATATAAATATAAATTATAAATTATAAATATAAATATAAATATAAATATAAATATAAATATAAATATAAATATAAATATAAATATGAATATAGATGACCCGTGTAGAAGTGAGCCATCTGCTGGGTACTCTTGAGGTCTCATTCAGTGCTGCCTGGCCTGGTATCTTTTCCCCAAATTCAGCGTTGATTTCCACTCATCCCTGAAAAGCTGAGTTTGTTGCCTGGAGGCAGATCATGTCAATGCCGCCGTCCTCTCGGAGGACGCCGGTCATTCCTCAGACTAACGTAGACGAGAACATTTTCCCCCTTCGACGCTGAAAAATCCAATATGGCCGACCGGCCCGGAGTCCTCTTTCAGGATGAAAATGACCGGCGGTATCCACAGCTTCTCATCTGTGAGACGGCACCGCCGGCCTCCCGACGTAATTGCGGAAGAAAAAAAACTAAAAGCAAAGCTCCAAGGTCATGTATTGCTTTTTTCAGGCGGTTTGCGTCAGAGGCCGCGGCCGCTTCAGCAAAGCCGGGCAGTTCTTATTGATTTTCCAGGGAAACCCATTCAGGCCCGGGGCTGCTGATACTCCAGCTTTCCTCACATCCTCTCTGCGTTCACTGAGCTCGGCCGAAAGGGAGATAAAGTGGGACGCTGGCAGGCGCGGGCAGTAGCACGTATCCCGGGGAATCCACCGGCCGAGTCTCTAAACCCGCCTCCTGATGCTGTCTCTTCCCCCGCGTCCGCACGGCTGATTTCAAGTATCCTGCATTTTGTCTCTGGCCAGCAGATGTCTGGCATCACCTGCAGAAAAGACAGAGGAAAACTGGAGTCAAAAACACATCAAATATAGAAAACCGGAGGTCAAAAATCGAACAAGGTCAACTTGTCAATGAAGAAACAAAGGCCTTGACTCAGTTTAGAGTGTGTGAGCAACTTCCTGTTTTATGGAGCGCTAGAAATAATGTTTGTTTTGCACAGAAACACGTTCGATTTTTTTCTACAAAATACTGACAACTGGCCGTTTTCAGATTCTCCATAAATGGCAAGCCATCAAATCCACAATGAATCCTGACGACGCGTCCGTGAGGACCAGAGGCAAGAAGGTCGACGGAACACGGCGGGAATCATCGGATCTGAGCGGCCAGTTGAAACGTAAACACTTCGGTCTCTGTCCTTCTACGTCTGAGAAAACCGCCGCCTCTGCTTCTCCGCTTCACACCCAAAACAGCTGAATGGAGACGCGGAAATCTGACGACTGATGATTCATCACATCTTAGGTTTCTGTTCCGGCCGAATAACATAAGCTTATATTGTATGTTTGACTAAAAAAACAGGTTTCCAGATGAAAGCGTGACTGCTGAGACGCGACCGTTCAACTTCAAGTGTCTCGCCAAGCAAAAACTAAACCGAGACATCAGATTGGGAAAAGAAAATGACGATCGGAGGAAGAAGCTCACGCCACTTCCTTCACAGAACAGAGAGTTCACTTGCATCAACTCACAGAACAAGTTAGCGGTGAAATGCTACAGTCACACGCGCAGGAGAACCTGCCGGGAGTGCCGTCATCTGGACGAAACATCCAGCGTGTAGATTCACCGAAGCAAACGTCCCCACTGATGACCCACCAGCGCTGACGCCAGCACCGCGCACGCCTCCTCATCAGGACGTCCCCGTCCACGCCGGGCCGGTCATCAGCGCCGGACCTCCATTCCGATGCCGTGTGAAAAGAACCGCAAATTGCCGAGTCTCATGGCGACGTGCGGGGAAGTTATTCCGCCGCTTGTTCTTTTCTGCCCATCGATGCGGCGGCCTTGTGGCCGGCTCTTGGAAGAAGCCTTTGTCCCCGGAGACGGCGCAGGTGTCGGAGGCCCGTCTGACCGCGAGGCGTTCGCCTGCTCCTATTGATCCGCGGCTCGGCGCCGGGCGGCGCCTCCGGCTTACAAACGCCGTGTGACGATGACCCTCAAAACGGCGTCGGAGGAACCCCGCATCCGGCCCGCCGTCTCACGCAGCCGTCTTTGAAAGGAACGGCCGTCCAAAGCCAGGCAGAACGACTCAGACGCTGGACTCTGCGCCCGCGGGATGTCCTTGAGGGGAATCGCTGGCTTCTTCTGAGCACAGAAGCTGCTCGAGCCCCCCGAGACTGGTCGAGTACGGTCCCCACGCCTGAAATATCACAAAAGGATTTATGACAGCGACGATCCCTGGGAGGGAGAGGAGTTGAGTTCTGGTCTTGAACAGAAGCTGACATCAAGTAGGAGGCTTTCTTTATCGCTGAGTGACCAAACGAGGAAGGAGAGGCCCGTGGAAATTCCCTTTATCAAAAAACGGGATGGGAAAAACCTCTCGTTCGAGACGGTTTCGTCGACGCTTTTTTGCCGGCATTTGCCTTCGACTGTTTGGAAACACGTAGAAAAAGACTGTCTGTGTGAAGATGTTGCAAAGTGTCCAACCTGAGCTCCTGATGCGAAGCAATTATTAGCCCGTTTTTTTCACCAAGACATTTGCGACTCAATCGGTAACAGTTTTCTCGAGAAAAAGAAGCTAAAAGCAACCCTGTGAGGACGTTCTCTGGATGAATCTGATGTCTGAGTGGATGTTCTCCACAGGACCAACAACACGGATTCACAGACGTTCAGCGAGGACCAGTTTTCCCCGCAGAGGCTGGAGAGCAGCTCTTCCTGAAGCAGGCCGCTTGGAACAACAAGCCATGTGAGCGAAGGTTTCGTGAGCCTCCCAGTCGCTGGTCGAAGGAACGAGCGGCCTCCGGTCCACGACATCTTCTCCGGCAATTCTGTTCCGATTGGCCTGGAAAAGAAGACCGTCGCAGGAGGTTCCATCTTCGCTCCTTCCGGACTGTCGGGCAATCTGAGGGAGCCCTGCTTTAGCCTCATTCTGCTGCTGCGGCTCAGCAACATGATGAGGAACCGCGAAAAGCCCGAAATAGGTCTGGCTCTGACGTCAAGGACGCAAACAGGGAGGTTTACTGGCCCCTTTTCAATCTCAGCGCCGTGTCTCGCTCAGGGATGTTACCTTCTCACCTGACCGCTCCGAAGCCGAGTCATGTTTCAAATCGGCCAATAACTGTGGCCAGATGAACACCCGGCATCAAAGCAAATGGTGATTTGTCCGTGACAAAAACGCTCAGGCGGACAGTTTGTCAGTGGCTTTGGGATTCTGTCAGTCTCCTCAGTGGATGCAAGTGAGTGTGCTGTGCTGTGCTGTGCGGTGGTGCCGTTGTCGGGCGGGAGTCCGCGGCCTTCCAGCTTCAATCAGTGTCATAAGGGACCGCCATCTGGGGACGAATTCCCACTCCAACGTCCGCAACCTTTGCAATCAAAACAACCACTTTGACCCCCCAGCCACCAAATATCAGCCGCCGGGAGCCAAAAAACCTATTTGTCCCCTTTAATGAAGACATAAATCTCTACACACAGCGGTGCCAAACATGCATTCATTTGTTGCATTTATGAAATCACAGAGTTTCAAGAAGAAAACCTGACATTGCAGAGGCTTTTTTAGCTGTTATAACAGAGGATCAGCCCAACTCTGATGAAGCGAGGACAAAAAGCGCAGGCATGTGTGGGCCTACTTTGATTAAAAGACAAACCTGGCAGCAGCAGCAGCAGCAGCAGCAGCAGCAGCAGGGTTTGGAGTCTGGAACCTCTATACTGAGAGTATATTTGTTCTGCTCAGCTTTCCGCAGCAGTTCTGCAATCACTCTTTTATTGTTCATCTCCACTTTTGTACTTTTCATGAAACTGTGCCGGAAATATCTTTCAACAGGACATTTGTTGGTGTTTGCTGATTTCTCTCAGCATGTGGAGCCTCCAGGTGAGCCAGACGCTGAAAGCAAACTCACCTGCGCGTGCAGAGTAAAACTTTCCCTTTATTCAAATATTTCTTTCTTTGGTTTTGTTCGAGGTTAGCTTAGCAGGGGCACCAAAACTCCAGATTGGCCACGTGCACGGCGGCTCCCTGCTAGCTTAGCTCTCTGCCAGTCAACTTCTCCATCTCCGCAGCAGCACCGCCGTCTCTCGCTCTGGTCAAGTGTTTGATATTTCAGCCTCACAGCCTCGCCTTCAACTCCCCAACAAGAGGTTCCCGTCGACGGACGAAAATAAATGTGAAAACAGAAGTTATTTCGGGGGTTGCCGACCTCCGATCCAGCTTGGGGTAAAACCGTTCTCAGATTTTTCCTTTCCAGAAGGTTTATCTCGGTCAGGCTGGGCTGATACTGGGATCTGACTTGACCTTTTACAACTTTTAATCCTGCATCGCTGATTTTTCCACCAGGTCTCCAAGGAGGCGGCTTCTGCTGCATCTTCGGGTTAAAGATTTGGAGAAAGCATCCATGCTGCTGCTTGGGGCTCATGATTTTGTCTTCTGGGTGAGATCTGCTGATCTGGAGTACTGCTCTGCATCCATGCCCTCTCAGCAGAGACAGCGACGCCACTCCTGCTCTTTGTTTCCTTGGTAATTTCATGTTTTGAGGCCTTACCTGACCAGGATAAATTCCTTTATGCACAAGCATATGCACGCTGCGTCAGCTCTCCTGCTTTTTAATGTTAACATTGCAGGGAGATGAACAGCCCGGAGTTAGCTTGTAATATTTATCCACTGAACGATCGCGACTGTGCGCCGCTGTGTAAATTGAAGTTTGCCTTTTTGCTCACTTGGTTACTTTAAAAAGCCCGTCTTTGGTCCTGCTGGTGAACGTCTCTGCCCCGGCAGGCCTCCCGACGGAGAATCTCCCGACAGCGACCAGCTTCTTCGACCTTCAAGGAAACCACGCAAGTTCCAGAGGAGATGAGGGATGGACAGCAGACAGGCCACCCACGGAACGGCCCGGAAAGCGGGTGCTTCACTTCGGCCCAGTCGGTCACTGACGGAATATTGGCCCGGAAAACGAGACATTTAGTGTTTGATTTGTTTATTGTTTAGGAAAAAATAGTCACTAAAACCAATAACGCGAGTCCTCGGCTAAAAAACGACCGGCAATCATGAAAACATCCGCAAGATCAGTCGAGTCCTCCGGTGAATTGATCACGATGGACAAAATTCCAAGTTCATCACAGACAGGAAAATCTGGGAGCATGAAAAGCGATGAAATGCTCCTCCGCTGGGAAATGTCCCACGACATTCGAGCAGCTCTCAGCCGCTGCTGATCCAAATATCCATCTGATCAATAAACGGCCGTCATCCCAGCGCTGCATCCTGCAGTTTTGTATCTAAAGCTGAGCCGCACATCCAGATGACTCATTTCCTCAGTCACTTAACCTTCAAAAGATGTCAGAAGGCGGGTAAACTGGCCACAGGCTCATTCCAAAGGTTAAACGTGCAAAGACAGGCAATCATTTCTCATCCACAACAAATAACGTCAACCTGAGGCTCAAACTACAGAGAAGTCACATGGAGAGAAGGTCTCAGTGAGCGCTGGCTTTGCTCTTTCCACAGAAGAGTCACCTCCTGTTTTGACCGCCCGACACTGCCTGGTGTTTTTGCGTGGCTTCTCATCTGGTCTGGAGAAACGCTTGTGGAGAACGGAGGAGAACAAGGAGAGAAGCCAGGAAGGAGAACATGGAGAACATAATGAACAAGGGCGGGAGGACATGGACAGAACATGACGAGATGTTCCACCCAGAATCAGTGTGACATCATCAGTTCAAGGAGCTCCAGAGATACTCGCCTTCTCCCATCCCATCAGTGATATCTAGTTTGCAGCTACTCGTGGCAGAACGTCACCTGACCAAACCACCTCCTCCACACGTTCACAGAGACCCATAACCCCTGGTCAGGTGTGCTCCAAAGGAAGGGGATGTGGGCGAGGCCTTCAGGGAGGGGAGAAGAAGAAGGAGGGCCAACTTCCAGAGCAGTGGAGAGGGTGGAGAAGAGCTGAAGAAACAGGTTCCAGCAGGTTGGAATGGGTGGAGAAAAGTGTCAGGGGTTCTACGAGATAGAAGAACATCAGCCAGAAGGAGAGGAAAGGTGGAGGAGACAGTGGTGAGAGCAGAGATGATGGATGGTTCGGAGAAAAGACAGGAGGCAGAGCTGGAGGTGGCAGACATGAAGATGTGGAGGTTCTCTTTGGGAGTGACCAGGACGGAGAGGATCAGGAAGGAGTCCTTCGTGGTAGATGTTTAGGAGATAAGGTCAGAGAAGCCAGACTGAGATGATCTGCTCATGAACAGAGGAGGGAAGGTGAATATCGTGGTCGGAAGGATGGAGTGAAAGAGGAGATGGAGTGAGTTGGTGTGAGAGAAGAGCATCCAGGGGTTCAGACTGAGGAGGTCCATTTGCTGTGACGACCCCTGAAGGAAGCGGCCCGAAGGACAGACGAAGATGAAGGAGTGATGGTTCTTTCAGTCTGCAGGTGTAGAGCTCGTGGCCCAGCCGTCACCACTGGAAAGTAAAGTTGGGTTCTTCTGACCTTTTCAGACTAAATTCTCTCCGCCGCTGTCAGTGCAGTCCCGCTTGCAGAACCCTGAGATTTCACAGGAGAACCCAAGGCTTCTTTCATCCAGGCTTCCAGGTCAGGGTGTGCGATGATTCTCCACGAAGCCATGACGCCATCGGCACGCGCACCGGTCCGGCCGAGGTCGACAGTTCTGCAGACGTCTCCGCGACGTCGAGGAGGACCACGCTTCCGCCACTCATTCTGAAGGCGCGTCGAAACGTGAGCGTCTTCATGTGAGCGCAGCTCCTCCTCAGACGTGGCACCAACCCTGACCTGGACCGCTGGGCTCGCAGGCCTCTAGAGGATTCTCGTGCCGCCTGAGGAAGATGGTCGGCACGGACAGGCGGGGATCCCGAGTCGGAACAAAGTAGATGAAAAAATTGTCGATCACTGGGCTATAAAATAGAAGCGGGGATGATTCCTGGGGGGG
>CAAKHD010001826.1:22218-33505 GCA_901007705.1 Fistularia tabacaria
CTGTGAAAGTGTGGAGTCAGCTTAGGGGGGGCGGGGAGTGTGGGTTGGTGGGGGGGGGGGGGGGGGGGGGGGGGGGGGGGGGTCGGCTTGAATTGCCCTGCAGTTTTTTGACAGCATTTTGTCCTTGACCGCCTCCTCAGAAGCTCAGAACCAACAGACTCAGCCTTTCTGACGAGTTTGTTCAGTCTGTTGGCGTCCTGTGCGCCGCCGCCTGCGCCCCAGCTCACCGCAGCAAACACGACGGCGCTCTCAACAACAGACTGATCGAACATATGGAGCTTCCTGTTGCATACATTAAAAGACGTGAGCCTCGCAAGGAAGTGGAGGGGGCTCATTTCCCTTCTTATCCACGTTCTGATGCAAATGACAGCCGGTTGTGACTAATTTATTAAAAATCACCGGTCTCAGTCTCCAATTTGACCTGCCATTAACCCACAGTAAGCCAGCAGATATTATCATAACAAGGCTCCACCAGAGGCTGGTTCTGTGAAAGGTAACTCTTTGCAGGGCAGCTGTTTAAGGAAACCAGCGCAGGGGCTCGGCTTTAACACCAACTGTAATGGGCTAACGCCAGATTCTCTCCCTGTCGGAGTGTGTGTGTGTGTGTGGGAACTGTTCTCTGTCAGGTGAAATGCCGCAACCCTTCCAAGACCGAAATCCCATTTTTTTTCTAACGTTCACGAAGAAAATATACAACTGTAATATATCCATAAATGTTCGACTGCTCACACCGAATGTGTTTGGATTATGCTAGGTTGCTTTAGGTAAAATGCAGCATGTCTGAAATGCTAAAGGAGTCGCCCTCATTAGCACGGAAACACAACGATGACAATGTCTCAGGAGGGGATTGCTCCTGAGGTGATCATGGCAATTAGGATCCCTGTGATGACAGCGTGATGACGACCGTGTGCATGAGGAGGGTTAGAAACAGATTAGGAGGACTTAGGCGTGGAGAGGGGAGTCCCCATGCACACACACGCACACACACACACAGAGTTAGCCGAATGCTGACGATAATAATAATAATGATAATGATTCAGCCATGGGAAAACACCAATATGGGAAAATGACAAGTAAATATTAATTTTTTGATAAGATATATTGTGAGTGGATGTCCTGCGAAAACTATTTGCAAGCCATGGAAAACACATGGATGACAACAGCAACAACAACAAAAGGAATGTCACTTTGCAATTCCTGTGTCGTTCTTGAAAACTGGTGAATAATTGAAATCAACAGGTAGTACTTAGTAGTAATGAATTATTTAATTGATTTAAATTAAATAAATTCAGATCTAGTCCGCTGCTACCTGGAACTGTTTTTTTGTGTCACATGAACGTGGAGATCTAGTTAAATGTATAGAAAGGAGTCTGAATGGCACGTTAATGAAATCCGTCACGACGAGACTTGGGTTGGCTCAACCGTTGAACATTTAGTACTTTACCATTTTTTTTTTTCAAAATATCAAATTACTTGAGTATTAGATTAAATAACTAGTATATTTGTTGAGTGCAAAATAATCATTAGCCAGAACGTTAGTACAGATTCAGTGCAGGGACCCCTGCATGTCATATCGACCGAGCTGACTCGGAAAATGAAATCTTGAGATTCATCCAGTTCATTCCATTATTTTTCTCGCTCGTATTTGCTTTCCTTCAGACTTCTGCGGGTCTGACCGATGTTTAGTCTACGTATTTCACCTTCCTTTGTATTTTTGCACATCCTGGCATAGTACGAGTGCGATTGTACGGCGCTTCCTCTGAGGAAATACACTCCCACTGCTACGATCCAAACAGTTGCATTTCTCATCCATCCGGTGAAAAAGGCTCGTACGCTGCGCGGGGGCAACATAACTCCACCCCAGCAAGACGCCAGTGATGACATCACATTGATGACGGCGGCAGATAATGGCGTGAAATGCGCATTTAATCGAAAAATACCTTTTTCCAGGCACGGGCCGGATTCTTTGAAGGACGCTAGAGGCGCAAATTTTCTGCTGTACGGCCCAAATGTGCTTTTTATTGTTTTGAGATAGCGCTGCTGAGTGGGACGTGTGTGGGCTGCTGGATTACGATAAAGTAAGACGCACATTCCTGAGGTATCTTGACAGCATTACCGTGTGCAGGTCAGAGGGGGCCCAATACAAGTTGCTCTAATAAATGTCAGCCTGCAACAGCAGTTTTCATTTGCATACATAGTGCGCATTTGTATTCTTCAAACCGCTTAAAAAATGAGTTTTTCTTGTTTCCATTTTTTGGGTGAAATTCCCGAGTGCAGTGTATGCCGTGTAGCAACTGAATGAATGTATCAGACGGCGTGCCACAAAATTCCACCGCTGTCTGAAATGATAGAACCAGCACATATTAGAGCAACATAATGGAAACTCATTTCAAGAGTGGAGTGTTAATCTTGCTTTTCAAAGATCTTCTATTTCTTGGACCAGTGTGAGGCTTTACTCGATAAACAACATGGGACCAGTGTAGAATTTCAAAAATCCGCTGCGACACCGGTGTTCCCTGTGCACATGTGTCTTTGAGGAACAGCTTAACCTGGATTACATGGCTGGCGTTGTGGGAGCCCTCAGCGTACAGTTGCATGGCTATCCCTCGCGCGCTTGCACACATGCATGTCGCACACACACACACACGCGCGCACATACTTCTCCGCAAGCAAGTGGTCTTAGCTCTCAGTACTCTCACTGCCGTGATGATGTCATCAGGGTTTAATGAGAGATTACTCTGACATCACTGGGATTCCTGCCAAGTTAAACCTATTAGCTGCACCATGTGCTTGCACTGCATTACTTCCAGGCCGGTGCGTGGCTATGTGCGATATTTTAGAGGCTACTCAGAAATTGCACTCTCCACGTGTGCCTGCCTTTACTTGTTATCCCTGTCCCTGCAGCCGGCTCCCCGTCAGCTTTCCAATCAAGTAAAGGCCACGGCATCGTCTGCAACGGGTCTAGCGTGCAAGACAAGAATCTAAAAGATGACGAGCCGTGCAAAACATTCATAAAATTGAGCGTGATCCCATGTACCTGGAAGCTCCGCTCAAAGAAAATCACTGCAGGGTTTGTGAGGATCCTTCTCTAGCAGCATGTTGCTTTCAAGCCACAGGAATCCAAGCCGGAATTGTGAGGTGATTTATTTCTTAAATCGCCTGCAATGCACGTCAGCCACTGAAATGTCTAATGGCATCGGACATGTCGGCCATCATGCGTATAAATATCATAATTTTAACCCCTTTTGACAGGTGGTCAGTCAAAACCATCCAAATGGATACAACACCTGTCGTCATGGGTGATGTGCCGACCCCGCTTCAAAATTCTTTTTCATTTTTGCTTTGGTTTTTTTCTTGCTTTTCGCACTCAAGAAATAATTTGTAAGGTCAACTGCAAATGTCTCAGCGTCTGCTGTTTATGTGCCTCTCTATAATGTTAGAGAGATGGTGGATTCGGGCCTTTATGCCGGCATCAATTTCAAATAACAGGAAGCTCTTTGAGGAACTAAATGATGATAACAATGGTAATATTAATAATAATAATAATAATAATAATAATAATAATAATAATAATAATAATAATAATGTGATTTTTTTTTTCCTTCCATTGATCAGACAGCTAGTTTCTTGGTCCTCGGCAACTGCAGTCGGATTGGTTGCGAGGACCCTACCTGTCCCTTTTGAATTCTGCCCGATCACCGTGGCAACCACATTATAAACACGTCTCTTGCCTGTAAAGGCAGGCAGGAAGCGCCAGTCGAGCCGAGGCGAAGGAATTGTTCCTTGACACACATAACAGCAGCCGCTCTGGAGCAGCGGCGGCTGCCGGCTGAGAGCTTTTCCATTTGCGCGGATGGCGAGTTGCATGAATGTGAATTACCATTCCATTGTTGGTTCATAATCACATCAACTTGGCTCATTTACATATTTAACTACAAATACCTGATCATCCTTACATACGTCAGTCTTACCGAGGCGGTAAGGATGCGGTTGCTATGGCAATTATCAGCAGCAGCAGCAGCGGCAGCTTTGGGCCCAAGAAAATTGTGTTTTGTTTGTGCTTTTTTTTTTTTTTTTTTTGTGCTTTTTTCATTGTGCCGTTCGAATCACTCCGTAGCCTTTTGTCTTCTTTTGAATGCAATAAGCTCAGATGCAGCTGGCTTTTAAATGATCTCTCAGCTGCACGTTTTAATGCCTTCAAATCCACAAATCATGGGTTTGGAAGTCTCGAGTAATAAAACACTTTGTGCTTCTGAATTATTGACCTCTTGTTTCTCGCTCCATTTAAAATCTAAATCACTATTAGACGACGATCGGCAGAATAGTCTCTGATAGTTCACGAAGGTAAAGGTAAATTGTGTCCCCAGTTCAGGCCGCACCTGAAGGCGGCGGGACTTGAAGGCACGTAAAATAAATAATTTGAAATATCCATCTGTCCGAACGCCTCTCAGCTTCTCATCTCTGCGGCTCCGCGTAAATCTTCGCTCCTGTCCTTCCCTTTGTCCCCCTTCCTCGGGGGAATCCGTCTGACAGCACCTCTTTCTCACAAACATTCCCCAAATCCTCCCGTAACTCGCCTGAATGAAGGTGCACATTCCGTGCACATGGCGGCTTTCAATTCATCGGGTTTCGCATTGCTGAGGAATTTTGTTATTTTGTATCGACGGGCCTTGTCGCGAAGGAGGGCGGCCATGTTGTCTGGTTTAGAGACACCGAGGGAGACGGCTGGAGGCAGAGCTGGAAGGAGCAGGGATGAAGATGTGGAGGATCTCTTTGGGATGGAGGAGGATGGAGAGGATCGGGGAAGGAGTAGATGTTCTGGAGACGGTCGGACGTGTACGGAGGAGGGATGGTGGACATCCTGGTAGTAGGATTTATGGATGGAGTGAAGGGCATAAAGTGAGTTGGTGTGAGAGAGGAGGATGCAGAGGAGAGGGTTAGATAGAGGCAGGTGATTGGCTGAGAAGAAGACGATAACTTTCATGCACCGATTAATCCTCGTTTTGCATCGCTGACACGTTTCGCTAATCTAAATAGACACACCTGTCTGTGTGTCTCAGCGTCTGGACACAGTAGCTCTGGTTTCATGGTGGCTGCGCCTCGGGGGGGCGCGGAGTGACGACAGCAGCCATGTCGCGTGACGCTCAGGCGCAGGCGCCGAGCTCGGGTGGCAACCGGGCCATCAGACACACACACACACACACACGCACGCACGCACGCACGCACGCACACACACGCACGCACACACACACACACACAGGCACGCACTCGTTCTTCACTTGGGCACAATCAGATCTGAGTTTCCGAGTTGACGGGTGTCTTTTCCAACCTGCACCTCCTCGCTGCGGTTTGTGGGCTCGTCGGCGTGCACGGATGACGGCGCGCACCGGTGCGTCTGTCAAGCCGTCATTGTCTGTGAGGCGTGAACACCTCCTATCCCGCGCGGGAGCCCTCGTCACTCCCTGGCGGGGCCCCGAGGGAGGCGCGGCTCTTTGTGCGGGCGGCCCCTTAGGTTTCCTCACCAACCCTGCATTCTCACGCTCGGAGGAGAGCGCCCTCTGCTGGCACATTCAAACAAAACTGCCGTGCATGGAGGAAGAGGAGGGAGAGGATTTACGGTTTTCTCTTTGCATTTGACATAAAATGCTTCACAATAATATTGAATGTGGGGGGAAAAAAAAACAGGAAGGAGAAGTCAGGTCATAGAATTCAGTTCAAGGTAGATTTTCAATAATCGAGTGGAGATTTTTTTTCCTGCGGTTCTTCGTGATCTTCTACTCCACTCTAGTGGTGGAAATGATTTCCCAGCTTGCAGTGTTGGAAATGACGTGGGGAAAAATGCCATCCGGATGTTACCGCTGTGACCTGGAGCCTAAGGGCTTCTTTTCTAAATGGTGGTTTGCTTTTCAGAAGTTTCCCCTGTCATCCACATCACTAAAATTTGTATTTTGATGTCCGCGATGTGGCGTACACTGAGGGGCGTGGCCTCTCACGGGACGAGGGGCCGGGGCGTGGTTTAGGTCGGGGGGGCATTGACGTCCACGGAAGTTCACCGTCCGTTTGGTTTTTTACGTGGGAGGAATAAAGTTTTTCTTCGTTGCACCGCAGCAACCTTTTTGTGCAGAAAACGTTAAAACGTCTGAGTCCATCTTCGTGCTGCAACAGCCAGTTTCTCTCATTCACTCATTCATTATCTGTTCCGCCTATCCTGCGGTTGTTGGAGGCGGGGTCACCGGAGCCGATCCCAGCTGTCATTGGGCGAGGGTTCACTAAACAGTTCACTCTCTCATTCGCACGCCTAGAAAATGTCGGGTCTGCGATGAACCCCCTGGAGGAACCCGGAGAACCCGTAGGGACCCGGCTCAGACACAGGGAGAACGTGGAGACTCCACACTAAAAGGCCGCCCCTGCGGGAATCCAACCAGGGACCTCCTTGCTGTGCGGTGGAAGCCCTTCTCTCATTTTTGCGCCGATGAATTTCATTTTCCAGCGTCCAAAACTGGACAGCATGCAAAATTAAGAAGAACAACATCAGACGCGGTGGATCCGAGGACAACGCCGCGTGAGAGCTGATCTGAGTCGAGAGAAGGGCTGTTGGGGAAAATAACCGATCGAAAATCCTCTAACCGGGCACGTCGGTCGGCTAGGAATAAGGTTATGGCAAGCGGGTGTGTCCCCTCTGGACTTCATCTCGATTTTTAATGAAGACAATTGAGGAAAAAAGAATATAAATCAGGTCTCCCTCTGTCAGTTATTTAGCTCCTCCTCTTCCATCTCTCTCTCTCTCTCTCTCTCTCTCGCTGTGCATCAACCTGCATCTTTCCCCTCCGTCCAAGTCACACCCATCCTGATTCCTGTCCTCTCCCTCCCACACTCCTTCATCAGCTTACCATTGCCTCGACCCCTTTTCCATTTTCCCTCTGGTTTTTTTAAGGATCCGGCCAGAAAAAAAACCATGAGCCTGCCGGTGAACTCAGACTACCTGTCTTTGGAGAGGATAGCCCGCTACCGCCACGCCTGCTCCAACGGTTCGCCGTACGCCACCAACAAGCCTATCGACATCAAACCTCGTGGCAGGAGAGGGTATGGCTGCTGCGTGGAAGTTCATACGCGACGCGAACGGGGGCGGGCGCGTCGGGCGAGCTGGAATCGGTTTGAAATACGCACATTTCCGCTTTCAGACGCTTTTTGAAGTGACGTTGCTTAAATGAACTTCTTATTCCAGATAAAGTGCGTTCGTAGCGGTGGCTCGACTGAGGAATGGCTTATTTTCCCCGTCTATCGATTTGTCCGTGCATGCGTCCGTGTATGTATGTGATTTTATGACTTCATGAGTGTAACCTTGTGTATTTTCTCCCTTATCAGAACATTAGCAGATGAATAGCTCCACCTGGACAGCACAGGAAACCGGAGCCGCGCTTTGTGCAAATGCTCGTTGCTTGATGGCTGTTTGTCTTGTAAGAGGTTTTGCAAAGTCTTAGCTCTCCTGTTTACTTCACTGCACTTATAGTGTCAACCCGGAGTGTGCGTCTTAATTGCGTGCGCGTTTTTGCCCGTCGGGCCCGAAGCTGTTTTGCTTTTTCGAAATCACGGTTAAGTGCAAAGGCAAATGGTGAATTAGTAGGTTCTGTGCTGTCATCATCTAAAACATCAAGGTGCTCATGCAGGCCCGGTCAGTTTCCAAACCAGAGCGGCGCGGCCTGATAATCAGAGCACTCTCCGTCCATTACAGCGCGCATAGAAAATTTTAAGTCCTTGTTAGGTCCATTTTCATCCCCGCGTTTCTCTCACTAACATGTACTCGGTGACCGCGATGGAAACTAAGATGCCAGATGAAAACGTCAGGTCCATTATCAACCTGTGTTTTCTATGAACATCAACTCTGTGCCCCCCCCCCCCCCCCAAAAAAAAGAAGATTACAATCCTTTCCATTTGGTGACTGAACACCTGAGGCAGGTATCTGTGCATGCGATGTTGCAGGGTCACTGTGTGCCCGGGGTTTCACCATTTACTTGTGAACTGAGGGTAACGGCTGGTTGCATTTGTAAACATATAGATATGGACGGAGTCTCGCAGTCGATACCGTGCACAGGCCATCTGTGATCACTGCCCGGTGACTAGTTAAGTGCTATTCTTTTCATCCTTCACAACGCTAGATTTCTGTCTGCTACTCCAATTTTAATGTAAATTCTTCAACATTTTCCAAACTCAATAACTGTGTCAATGAGCAGCTTCATCTTTGGTGAAAACCAATCGTTAGTCCTCCCCTTTACCACGGGGTGGCAGTGCTGTCAATGTTTTAGCCAGGCTGAATTGATTGAAAGTCCCTGGGATGCTTTTGTAGTGCATGTAGAACTAAGAAATGCACCTTCAACTCACTCGTTCATTTGATTTTCAGACGTGAAATTAACTCAAAACATCTGAAAAAAGAAATCATGAATAACAATGAAGGGGGATTCAGTCACCTGCTTGAAATGATTGTACTTGCTTCTTAGTGAAAGAAAAAAAGAAAGATATTTGTCATAAAAAAATTAAATACGATCCATTGGAAAGATACAATATTAACTGGGAGTTTTTTCCCCTGACTTCTTTATCTGGTGTTCACAACACATGGATATTGACTTGTTTTCATTTCAATCTGAAGGAGGTTGTGTTTGGGAGTGAGAAGGATGGATAGGATCAGGAAGGAGACCATCAGAGGGACAGCACGTGTTAGATGTTCTGGAGATAAAGTCAGACTGGCATGGTTTTGGAGGAGGGATGGTGAAGATCTGGGTCGAAGGATGCTGAGGTTGGAGCTGCCAGGAAGGAGGTCCAGGGAGGAGATTAATGGATGAAGGGACGGGAGACATAGAGTTAGTCGGTGTGAGAGAGGAGGATGCCGAGGAGAAGGTTGGATGGAGGCAGGAGACGCCTGAAGGGAGCAGCCCAAATGAAAAGAAAAATATTTTTGACATCCTTATGCTTTTATTTTTTCATTTTCCTGACTCGGCATGCATTTACGCTGATGGTTAGCAGACCTTCATCTCTGCTTCCGTGTCCAAAAATGTTGCACACACATGAGACGAGAGCAGCGTAATCCCCTGCCGGCCTCCACTGACTGACTCCTTATTCATCTTATAAGTCACTAAACCAGCTCTCGTCTGTCTGAGAGCATCCCGTCCACGTCCCTCAGGTCAGTCGCTGACCGGTAGCTTTGGAGATTCACAGGCAAACCCGCGGCACGCGGTTGTGTTGACCGTACATCGGTCTGGTCCGCTCACTATGATAGCTGCATTTTAACTTTTATTGTTATTTTCATGCAGTTTGGTCGGTTTCCTCCGTAGATGATTTGGAAAGAAGATGCTTTTTTTTTTTTTTTTTTACGCCGGAGTGAGTTTTCGTGTTTTACGAAAACACACGATTTTAAAAAAAAAAAAAGAAGAAAGGAAAGCATATTTATGTACCTCTTTCTCGCCGATTTGTAGTTTCCGCGCGCGTGTTTGTTGGAAGTATTATTCAGCCAAGGAGCTGGAAATGCATGCATATCCGTCACCGACACTTCCTATTCATGCCAAACACGGCTTGAACAAAAGAGAGGCGTCCTCCGACTGATGTCACTCACCGGGCGCTTGCGTCTCTGCCCTGTTGTCGTGTTGATTTTATGGAAATGCTCGAAGATGAGAGGGCTGGGAAAAAAATGTATGCCGACGCGTTCGCTCCTCTCTTTTGTGTCTTTTTTTTCTACATGTGCTCGTACTTGGTCCTCCGCTCCCCTTTTTTAAATTCGCTTATCTTTATCCGCGGGCTCACTTTGTGCTCAGAAGAAAACGTGAAGTTCTGAGCGGGTTAAATAAATAAAAATCCCTGCACTCCCAAATGTTGGTTTCCTTTGAAAACCTGGACACTAATGTCTGTTCTGGCTGCAGAGGACCTTCATGGACAGGCGGGTTTATTCTTCATGTTCCATCTCAGTTTTATCATCCGTTCATATTGCACAAGATGAAAGTTGCAAAGCGGTGTTGAATAAAATGCTGCCTCACATTTTTCGATTCGGCGATGGGAAACGTTGGGAGTTTCTCTGGTGATAGAAAGTGAATGAAGCCCAAATTACAAGCGCTCTTTTGTCGGCTGCATCCAGAAGAAATAAATGTGGGTGAGAGTGCGATTAAATTTCATGCGTTCATTCATTGTCTATGCCGCCCATCGTGCGCTCAGGGTCGCAGGGGGGCTTGAGCCGATCCCAACTGGCATTGGGCGAGAGGCGGGGTTCGCTCCGGTCGCCAGTTGATGGGCATAAAGAGACATACAACCCCTCGCCCTATCGTTTAAACGTCATGCGGAGAAAAACAAACTCTCACCGTCTCATTCAGGCGTCAAAGACGAGACAAACGATGAATTCTCTCATTTGCCAGTCGTATGGAGACATGCAACCGTTCACCCTCTCATTCACCCGTCAGAAACGCCGTCAAGCGTTCACCCTCTCCCATGTACGCGTCATGTAGAGAAAAGTAATCATTCAAACTCTCAGTCACGTACACAGACAAACAATTCACTGTCTCATTCGCACGTCATATAAAGACATGCAAGCATTCACCCTCTCATTTACGTGTCATTTAGAGAAAAAACAGCATTCGTGCTCTCGTTCACACATCATGTAGACCTTCAACCATTCACCCTCTCATTCATATGCCACTTGGAGACATACAACCATTCACTCACTCATCCACATGTCACGTAGACATAACTATTCACTCACTCATTTATACATCATGTAGGAGGATAACGACCGTTCACCCTCTCATTCACACTTCATATAGAGACACGCAACCATTCGCTGGCTCATTTACGTGTCATTTGGAGAAAAAACGGCGTTCACGCTCTCATTTAAACGTCACATAGAAACGAACTATTCACCCTTTCATTCACCTCATATAGACCTTCAACCATTCACCCTCTCATTCATGCGTCCGATTGCAAATGAAAAGATGACAAATGTGAAATACATAATTCTAACGCGTTAAATATCGGACGGGATTGTCCCTTGTTCTGAGTTTCACAATGCTACAAGCCGTGACACGTGTTTGCCGCACAGCTCGGTCACTTGATTTATGTCGCACGTTCGCAAAAAGCCTGATTAGCTTGATTTTCAATCCTGTTGCGGCATTACAAAGAGAATTAATACCAGGGTAAAAAGTTGTGCTTCTTTCCACTCGCAGCTCTCTTCAGTCAACTCCCACACAATCTATCCTTCTTTTTTTTTTTTTTTTTTTTTTTTTTTACAAAAAAAAAAAGGTTTTCTTCTGCC
>CAAKHD010001827.1:1214-26660 GCA_901007705.1 Fistularia tabacaria
AATATATAAATATATATACACACATAAATAAACACACATATGCACAATAAACACAAAATACACATACACAAAAAACACAAACACATATATACATACACATTTACACATAGATAGCACAAAAAAAAAAAAAAAAAAAAATGCTCCCCAGGCAGTCAGAGCTGTGTCCCATCCAGACTGCTGTTACATCTATCTCAAACCAAAATTCAGTGGGGAATATTATGGAAGTAAATAACAGAACCACCCCCAAAAAATTTATTTTTCAAATTTCACTTTGAAATTCTCACAACAATTTTTTTTCTAATGATTAGTACGAAAAACAAAAAGTGGAATATCACTCATGGGAACTCTGACATATGAAGGCAAATCAAACGCGATTTGCTCTTATTACCGTGGCATGGGATCCTGATTAATTCAAAGTAGTTCCCTTTTTTTCCAACAGAAGTGCTCTATTTGATGTCTTTACTGTCTCTGTCTCATTATTTGTAATATTTAAAATGATAAAAAACAAGTAAAAAGCAAAGGGAGGAGCGACAGAGAATTTGATGGCAAGTCAACGAGTGTGTTGACAAGCGCGCACCTGCCACGGATCGTTCTGGTTCTGGTTCCCTGCAAACAGTGAGGGCTTAAAAGCCAGAGCTTTGAGCCTCACTGGTTACCAGGTCATTCGTCAAATTTTCCCTCTGCCCTCCCCATTTGCTCCTTTCCCCCGCCTGTGTGATCCAGTGCATCCTGCCGGGCTGCCACCTCCCTTGTCGGTGTATGCTAGCGCCTTCCGCCTAGCCATCCGTTCCTTACAAGGCTTCCTGTTCCTGCCCAGCTTTCCTCTCCCTTTTCTTGTCCAAGTTTCCTACCTCGTCGGTGTACGCCAGCACTTCTTGCATGGCTGCCTGTCACCCAAATGGGCTTCCCTCGGTTTATGCTAGCGCCCTCCTTCGAGCTGCCCGTCCCTGACCAGGCTACCTCCTGTCGGTGTATGCTAGTGCCTTCCACCTAGCCACCTATCCCCTTCTGGGCCTCTCTCCCTCGTTGGTTTACGCTAGCTTCTTCCACCAAGTCGCCCAGCCTCTCTCCCTCGTCAGTGAATGCTAGCGCTGTCCGCCTAGCCGCCTGTCCCCAACCAGGCTTCCTCCCATCGGTGTATGCTAGTGCCCTCCGCCTAGCCGTCTATTCCCGACCAGGCCTCTCCCCCATCAATGTACGCAAGGGCCTTCTGCCAAGCCACCTGTCCCATACTGAGCCTCCCCCCCTCGTCGGTATACATTAGGGCCTTCCACAAAGTTGCTTGTTCCTGCCCTGCGTCACCTCTCCGTGGACTGCTTGCCCCATGCCCTGCCTCCCCCCTACCCGTTCTGCCTGTATCTGCCCTTCATCCCTCCATCCGGTCTGCGTGTACCTGTTCATTGGCCTAAGTAAACTTGCTGTTTAAAAACCCATTCTGTCTTGTTGCGGAGTCCTGTGTCTGCGTGCGGGTCTTACCTGCAAAATCTGTGACAAAGATACCTGTATGTGGGAGGAGTTTTAGCACGTCGGGTGGCCTGTCCAAAAATTCTGAAGCATCCGAGGATGCTCAAACCCGGGGACGTGTGACCCCCAGGTCTAGACGGCGGTCGGACATTCTTCAACGCCGTGAAAGAGGGCGACACTGTGATCTTTGCCAGCGATGATGAGCAGGACAGGATTCTGTGGGTCCAGGCCATGTACCGGGCCACCGGACAGTCACACAAGCCTGTCCCTCCGACGCAAGTCCAGAAACTCAACTCCAGAGGGGGGACTGTGCCGCAGCTTGATGCCCCCATATCTCAGTTCTGTAAGTTCTTTTTTTTAATTTTCCGTCCCAAATGTGTATGTAGGAACTAATAGTAAGATATTTGGACACTTTTTCTTCCCAATAATGCTTTTTCTTAGTTTATCTACCTATTTGCAAACTATTGATAGTTCCCTACGGTAATACTGATTTAGTGTAAAGGGGAAAGTTGACGTGTAAAAATCCATTTGTGATTCGTGACATGTTTTTGTTTTTACCCCTCGAAGCAGAAGTTACATATAGTTTTTTCTCCATCGTCTGCTGCTCTTTTCCCCGCAATATGAAATCCCCGCTTTCTCTTCAAAGTCACAAGCTGACCTCCTCCTCGGACTTTATTGCATTTATGTCCTCTGCATTTTGTGCTTTGCTTGCCGCTGTCAAACTTGTTGGTGTGTTGGTGGCTTGCTGTCTGTCTTTATGTTTCTTCTGTTTGTTCCTTTTTTCCCCCCTTCTTCTGTTTTTTCTTTCAAAAAAACCTGACCCTGCTATCTTGTAGCTGGATTAAATGGTAAGTCCTTCGCTCCCCATTTTTTTTCTCTTCCCCTTAGTTTCTTGTTCATTTCTTAGCTTCTGTCTCCTGAATCTTTAATTGTACCTGTGTGCCGATGATACTCTGTTCTTGGACTCAAGATGCGTATGGACATAACACGTTGTTACGACCTTCTGTGTCGGTTTTGGCAAGACTGAATAGATTTTTAGAAGCTTTTTTATTTTCTCCAAATTTCACTTTGAAAATCTCCCAACTGACTACCTTAAAGCAGTGTTAGATAAATTACTGAGTAGAAAAACTCATAAAAATCCAGTTCAACAAAACCTGGAAATTGAAAGTTGGGAATATTATGGCAGTAAACACTGGAACAACCCCTCAAAAAATTGATGACTAACTTCTCTTCTAATGATAAGTACCCCAAAAAATAGAAGTAAAAGAAGTGAAATAGTACTCACGAAAACTGATAATCAAAAGAAAATTAAATGTGATTTGTGATTATCACCACGGCATGGGATCACAATTAATTGAAAATGGTTTGCTTTTTTTTTCCAATAGTCGTACTCGATTGGATGTCTCTACTGTCTCTGGGGCTCATTATGTATCATATTTAAAATGATAAAAACCCAGAAAACTAGCATCTGCAGATTATCATGCTATGAAGACCATTACATCATACATAAAATATATACATTATAAAAATAACATCAATACAGACCTTCCTTGAAGCAGAGTTCCAATTCAACACAACTTGGAGCTGTTAATGGAATACATACAATAACATGTATTTTACCCCTAAATTGAGAGTAGGGAATATTATCGAGGTAAACACTGGAACCACCCCTCAAAAAAAATGATGGTATCTTAGGTGTGTTTTAAGCGAGCTGTTTTTAAATACAGCCGATGGAATCCCACTGTGTCTCCACACTTGGTAATTACCAAGGTAAAGAGTGCCTCGCCATGAATTATACAGTGTTCGCTCTGCGGGGTTAAATCAGCCAGAGGTAATTCGATATGGTACTAAATAACTACTTGCCAGTTCGCACTTGTATCGGCGAAAAGGATGATAAAACACGGTGCCTCCGTGGCTTCCTGCCCCCCTGACTCCAGTAAAACGCTGCATCTCAGCTCAGGAACAACAAAGAAAGTGTGAATGATGCTCCTTTTATTCATATATTGAACACCGTAAATAAATTGCTGATTATAAAATTCCATATGGTATGGAAATATATATGTGGACCATATCGTCCACATATTTATATCATTTTTTTGTATTATTTATATCTATACATACATATATTTTTATTTTACAAAATAAATTTCAGAAAAAATGAATTTATTATTATAATATTTATTTATTTATTTATTTATTTAATTATTTATTTTTTCATTATTTTGTTATTATCGAACTAAGGCATGTGTATTTCTATATTCATGCTGAGCGCCTGAGTCATATATGACGGACAGTTGCCTAGCATGAGGGACAAGTAATGGTTTCTGATGTATCGATTATTATCTAAACTTTCATCATATAAACAAATCTGGACTCAAAATATTTTATCAATTTTTTTTTTATGTGGCAACCATGTATCTTTCGCATTAAATTTTTTTTTTTATCTGTTGCATCTTTTTTGTGTATTTACAATAATTTGCTGTTTACTTAATGGTCAAAATGTATGTGTAAGAATAATAGTTATTTTAAAAAATAACAAGTCTTGGTTAGACACTATTCGGCAGGGAATTTTAAAGAACTATTTCTTCTGCTGAAACAAATTACAGGATTTTTGGACTTAAGAAATATTCCAATGTTATAAGTGGAGTGAAATGAAGGCCAGTTACCCTCTTCTCTTCGATTAAGATTTTTATTTTTTATCTTTTCTTAAATAAGAATTTTGGAATGGGATTTTCTGCTGAATGATTCGCCTTTTTTAATATGATTCCCATTCAGACCTTAGAGTGAGATATTTGAATACGTTAGGTCAGGCGTTATGCTGACCGCTCTCGACTGCAACCACAAAGTGATTATTTCACACTACTTTCAAATATCGTGAAGTCAATCTAGTTCCAGCGGTTAGCATGAGGTCACAAAGAAAAATAACTTACTTTTCAGATATGCGTTAGACCCCCGAGGAAGCGTATTGATGCCAGGTATAACTTTATTTCAGGTTAAAAGCACGTTACACAACATTTTAATAGGTCATAGTTTCAAGCTCTAGAGAGCTTTCGTTAATGTCATGTTTAAAACTCCAAATTCTCTGCTTGGATTACAGAAAATACAGCACATTGAAACAGAATAAATTATTTAATTGGCTTTGGTTGATTTGCTTTCTCCATCCTTTTATTTCTTTTTTGAAATGTCAGATCTGGTCATTTATTTATAGTTCACTGCCTGTTGAATTTTGAACCAAAGTCTGAGCTTCGGAAAAAAAAAAAAAAAAAAAAAAAAACGCAGATATTTTTTCTGCTCGGCGGGCCTTTCTAAAAACCCGACGGACTTTCGGTGCATTCGGCAGGGCGACTGAAAATGGATGGCCGCGTTGTGGGTCAGAGAGCGAACGCGTCTGTCCGTACTGGAAGTCGCTGGATCTTCTCAAGTGTCGTGACAGACACTCGAGACGTGTTTGTGGTTTTTCATGGTCGGGTCCACAAAAAAAGCAAGCCACGTGGTGAACCGCCCCAGACCTTTTGACCATCCGAGGAGGGTCTAGCGGTGCGGCCACTGCCTCCCGGTTCCCTCTCCTCTGGATCTATAAATGAATAGCGGCCATCAATCATTGTCAAGGGCCATCCTTCTCCAGCCCAGACGGACGAGGATGACTGATGTCACTGCAAGTTACTGTCCAGCCCTCCTGCCTCCACTCTCCCTCACTCACGTCAAACAGACCTGACAGGCCACCAGCTACACACCAAAGGGGCACCGCAATGTCACCTTTTTAGATTTTTTTTTTTTTTGAGGGTCGGGGGGGGGCAAAATCAGCTTCGAGCATCCCGCTCTTTGTTTTATTTTGTCTACTGACAGCTGGGCTGCCGTTGTCCAGCGGTTAAGAGGACGCGGGGTTGACAAATCTTTTGATTGCGGCTCGGATCCGAAGTCCGATGACCTCGCATCAAATTTGAGACACTCACAATCTATTCCACCTGTCCTGCACTCTGGACTGGAGCCTAGACTGACTGTCATCGTCCTCTCATAACAGCCATTCACTCCACCATTTACACATCTGGGCAGTTTAGGGGTCCCAGATGAACCTGATGCTCTTTCTTGGCCTGTGGGAGGATATTGAATAAAATGAAAATTCTATAAATTCAATAAAATAGAATAGAGAAAGAAGTTAAAAATGAGAGAGAAATGGCGAGGGCGGGGGTGACTTTGGTTCTAAGTTTCAGAACTCAGTTTGCAGAAAACATAAAAAGTCTTGAATTAAGTTTGCAGCAGGTTGCTGAATCCTTTGCGAGTGGAGTTCATTGGAAAAGAAAATCTTTACACAGTTTTTTATTTTATTGTAACAAACATAACATAACAGAAGAAGTAGGTTAAAGGTGGAAATTGGGGGATAAATGAGGGATGGGTGCTGGGATGATGGGGTCAACACTTGATGAGGAATGGAGGGATCAACACTGAGCTCAACATTAATTACAATGTAAATCACATGCAATTCCATTCAGATGAATAACTCTAAAACCTGTGGGATCTGCGCGTATTTTCTTAAAGTCACGGTTTTGGATACAGGTCTTGTTTTATGGACTCCCTGCTCTTGTAGGGAAGGATCGATCCAGGACATCATTGGGATAACTAGTAACCATGCATAACCCATCTTACAGCACTTTAATAAAACCCTGAAGACAGCAGGAATCCATTAAATATTCCAAGAAATTAATTTTACATTTCATGTACATATCAAATAGCAACCCAGAGTAGAAGTCAGATATCAATTGTGTGTTTCTGACACTTTATCATTTTGGTTGTTGTTATATTACAGTGTTACTTCTAATGAAAACATCCACACTAGCCTTTCTCCAGCCAAACTCACACTATCTGTCCACCTTGATCTTTCCGTGCATGTTTGAGTCAAACACGGTGATACTCATGAAGGACCCACAAATGTGGGGGGTGGGCGGTCGGAGACACATCACCGATCACGTGATGGGCTTATGTAGCGTTTAGAAATTACTCACTTTAAAAAGATAAGACTGAATTGTCATACGAATGACTGCTTGCTAAGACAAAAAATGCAGAGATAATAACTGTCGATTTGATTTCAAATAAGCTGATATCGATAGATTTTTTACTTGAAAATGCATTTTCCTATTGTTACATACTATTTATTTATTTTTTACCTAAGTGATAAATAATAAAGTAATAAAATAAGTAACAACAATAAGTCACACTCAAACGTGTTCGGCATCACTATTATTGTAGGGTCTTTCGAAAAACTGCAAAATAACTATTTTTAATTAATTACTACAATAAATAATTTACTATTTCAGCCTCTGATTCTCTCCCCCCCCCCCCGACCTTCATCTCTCTGAACGGGTGTGAACAGATGCTGACCGGGCACAGAAGCACGGCATGGATGAGTTTATCTCCGCCAACCCCTGTAACTTCGACCACGCCTCGCTATTTGAGCTGGTGCAGCGTCTCACTCTGGACCACAGGCTCAGCGACTCCTACTCTTGTCTGGTAAGACCATAGTTTGAATTATTCATTCATTTATTCACCAGTCCAGGCAGAGGCACTGGACTGAAGCGGTTTGTGTGGATCAGATTTTGGTCTAAAATACGAAAATGACATTTAGCCGCAAACCGTGTAGGGAACATTTTAGTCATTACACCAAGTTTGTTTTTTTGTCGCACCCATTGAAGTATGACATCTTAATTCATGTGGTTTGATGAAACAAAAACCAAAAAACAACTCTTTTATTGCATCTGATTATTGAACGTTAATCCTCGATTATCCTTGATTCAATAGCAATCTATAAATATGTGAAAAGTAAAATATTAAATAAATGAATAAATTACAAATGAAGAAATTTTATATATATATATAAAATGCAATAATTTTATTATATATATATATATATATATAATCTAATAATCATATATATAATATATATATTTATGCCATATATATGTCATATATAAGTAACTATAAATAAATACTTATTAATGTCTAAATATTCTAAATATATATTAGGTATTATTTTCATTATTAGTATTATTAGTAGTAGTAGTGGTTGTGTATATATATATATATGTATACTACTATTAATAGTAATAATTAAAGAAAAATATATGTTATATAAATATAAATAATGTAAATAAAGCAATTAAGTAACTAAAACACTACTCACCTATTATAATAATAATAAAGACAATAAAGATAAATAAATGAATCAATCAAATTGATTACATATATTTGTATGTACACAAACATACAAACACATATTTTTGTTGATTGATTGATAATATTTTTTGTGTGTTGTGGTTATTGAGCATCCAGATAAGTTTATTGATTTCCGCGATTCAATCTTAATCAATATGTTAAGCTAAATAATCAATAATTTAATACATTCAATTGCTATGAGAAATAAAATAGTATATATATGTAGATATGTATGTAGTTGGATAGATACTGGAGTGGTATGATTTTTTGTAAATCAAGTGTGCGTTTTGTCATGTGACCACCAGGGTTGGTTCAGTCCTGGTCAGGTGTTCGTCCTGGACGAGTACTGCGCTCGCTACGGGGTTCGGGGCTGCCATCGACACCTGTGCTACCTTAGCGACCTGCTGGAGCGGGCGGAGAATGGAGCCATGATCGACCCCACGCTGCTGCACTACAGCTTCGCCTTCTGCGCATCCCATGTGCATGGAAACAGGTACCAACACCTGAGCCCGCTGTGTAAATGAATAACCCGGGGCTGTACTTGTGTACGTTTTTTTTATCAAAGCATTTTAAGTTTTGTTTCCCATACTTTTGGTGTGCATGCTCACTATTCCTCTTTCTTTTTTTCCTGTGTTTTTTTTCCCATTTCCTGTATAACCTCCTAACCTTGTTCATTTTCGCTAACCACCCTTCACCCCTCGCCTCCTCGACCCCGCCGTAGTCAGCGCGTGTCCGAGTTGTTAAACTGGCCCGTATCTGAGGCAGAACTCGAGCGTGCTCTTTTCCCGACCGCCCCCGAGTTCCCTCCCCAAACTGCCAAGCGGGAACTCAAAATCATTGAGTTCATGAAGAAAAAGGACTTCAGGTCCCCGCTTTTCTCAGGAGCTCGAAGGTAAGACACATCTTGGGGATTCGGTTGTGAAAAAAAGAAAAAAAAAAGGTGGAGGGAGGCCCTTGTCAATCAGGGGCCCCCGAGATTCTTGGGCGCTACATCACCTAAAATACAAGCTTGGGAAAAATATTTATCTACATGGATGTCGACCTGAAGCTTTTCAAAACAGGCTCGAGAAGTGTGTTTACCACTAACATTTAATCCAATCTGCTCCGAGGGCATACAGGTTTTATTCCCTCGTCGAATACGGTTTATCCAGTTTTTTTTAAATTTATTTATCTATTTAATTTTCAAATTTTACATAGTGATTATTGATGTGGTCCTCCTCCATGCTTTGCTTCTGTACCTTCTGGTACAAAAGTCCGCTCACACTTGTGTTTTTCTTTTTTTCACTTTCAGGAATGAAATCTTTTTTTTATTTCATTTTATCTTTATTTGTAGTACTGCTGTGACAATTGAATTCCCCCGTTGCTTGATCAAAAAACCAAAACAAAACAGGAAATATAAAAATAAATAAATATAAGATGAAGAATTAATAAATAAATAAATAAATGAATAAAAATTCTCAGTTGTAGATTGCTGGTCTTCCTGCCAGCAATATTGCTTTGTGAAAATCAACCGTTTGTCGTGCCGTTTAGAGACGAGGCTGATTTGCATTTTTATATTTACCTTAATTTTCCTCTTTGTTTTTTGGATGAGTGGACTGCAATATCTAACCCATGGTCTCCGCAGGTCATTAAAAAACATTAAAAGTCATTGGATAGATTTTGCAAATGTAGAGGCCTTAAATGACATAAAAATGCATTTAAGTCAATGTCAAGACGCAATAAAAAATGTAAATACGCTTGGTGGGAGAGAACATTGTTACTCGCAATTTATATTGATTAGGCTCCATTAACATTTTAATAATTTTGATTTGAATATTGTGATGATCGGTGAAGTTATAACACTGGTGTTAGAGAAAAAAGAAACTAGTAAAACCTGATAAATTTGCACTAAAAATCATGCACAAAGTTAAATCCACTTGATTCTTTCGCTCCATTGTGAAATCTATTCCAGATGTGAATGATTGACATTATTATGAATAAACGTATCTGCAGTTGAACATGGGCGTTAAATTATTTGAAAGCGGCATTAAAAAGCATTGAATTAGATGAGCTGCAGAAACCCTGGAATCGCCAGACTGATGTCTTGTCCGACGATCGGGCTGCATGAGAAAAAAGGCCCTAAAAAAGCTGAGTCGTATCGTGAGATTTGGACATGTGGCCGAAGCAGTTCGGAGGATATTCAACCCAAAATAAGTGCAGAAAGTTATCTAAGCTATAAGATTTAGCTCAGTGATCACAGGAAGAACTACAGGAAATTAAAAATGTGGCATATAAATAGTAATGGATGAACGCAGATGTCAAATGTTAATTCTAAAGGTTAAAAAAATAATCTGAGGATATGACACTGAATAAAATTTCTCAATCCGTGATTAACCTCAAGGAGTTTGGAAGTGAAATCAGTCACCGAGGGTTTTTATGGTTTGTGACATGGGAGTCCGTGATTCACTGGGCCCTCTGTGGTCTAAGTTGCAGTATTTACCTCCTGTCAGGCTGCCGTGATGTGTTCGGACATCATATCTGTCAACATCACGGTCTGCCGTCTGGGGATGGAGCGTAACAAAGATAGACGAGGGGGACGGTGGCGAAGGGCGCTGTCTGCCAGACCCCCCCCCCGCCACTGCCACCCGTCTATCTATCCATCCATTCATCCCTCTTTCCCTCCGCCCTGCTGACAAAACTGACCGGGGACTGAGGCCTTTTCTGATCAGCCGGGACAGATGGACAGCGTTCGCTCGGGAAGGAGGCTCGGCCGAAAGTCTTTTTCTTTTCTTTACGCTGCTAAAAACAAACAAACAAACAAACAAAAAAAACGGTTATTACTCATCATGAAAACACATCTGAATAATAGTCTGGAATTATAATCCAGGCCCCTCTTCCACATCACATCCAGCGGGAACCTGGCTCTTCCAGTTAAGCCCTCATTGCCTGGAGGTGGAGGCATGACAGGTTGACAGGTTGTCATGTGTGACGGCCGAATGTCTCCGCCGCTGCTGTCGCCGTGCACGCCCCTGTGCCCTCACCTCGCTGGAACAACCCCCCCCAATACCCACACACACACACACATACACACATACACAAATACATGCTCGCATTTCCAATGTCCTGCTGGGCCAGAGACGTTGGCGCCAAGTTGGACTCACTTTCCCATTCAGCAACTCTGGTGTCAGGATTTGACTTGAGTCCAGATACATGTCGGCTCTATTTACATCCACTGATCCACAGTCGCCAAATGCCAAGTTATTTATATGGAATATAATAAAATATTTATTTAGTGATTGCCTTATGATAAATTAATATTGAATGTAGAATAGAAACCCTTTATTGTCATGGTAGTGAAAGTGCCATACAATGAGATTAAGGAAAAATATATTCTAGGACATCTATCTATCCATATTCTATAACTTCTATTCTGATCTAAAGTGTAATAATAGTCAAAGACAGTCAATTTTATTGTCAATACTGTTATATGAGTCATAATTATATTATTATATTATTATATATTATATATTATTATTATTATATAATATGTTATTATTATAACACATAGTTTTATAATTACAATCACTTTTATAATAATAATAATAATATCATTATTAATATTATATAATTATATTATAACGCTTACTATAATTGTTAATCTGACGGAGAATAATAACAATCATCATCATCATCAACATCATTATCATTATTATCATTATTATTCTTATTATATTATTAATAATAATAATAATAATAATAATAATTTCCCCGCGATGATTCCCTACTACGAATTTCCCCATGAGGGATAAACAAAGTATACATTATTATTATTATTATTATTATTATTATTATTATTATTATTATTATTATTATTATTATTATTATTATTATTATTATTATTATTATTATAACAATAGCAATAACAATAACAATAACAATAACAGCAAAAAAGACAAAAATACATTATATTCAGAAACTCCTCTTGTCATTTAATAGAATTTAAAACATTAAATATCAAAATCAATGAGTGAGAATAGCAATCTGTTCAGTTTGGCAGTTAAATTAGATACATAGTGTATATTTTGCAGAGGGGAACCTCGTTGCAATCGATGAATGAGAGGCTGAAGGCCTGAAAATCGAATGAAAAGAGAAAACATAAATTGAAAAAATGCATGTTTATGTTTAAGATGAGCATGTCAATCACAAGAAGGGCTCCGTAGAGAAGCATTTATAGACTCTCTCCAGGCATACACAAGCACATATAATGAAAAAGAAGCTAAGTGAATGTAGAAAAGAGAGAAATGAGAACTGAGAATCATGAGGAATGTACAGCCAGTCATATTGGTATAATGTTCAAAATAAATTAAGAAACATTTTTAACTATGACCTTAAAGTACAATGTGGAAATTTTAGAGGAACATCCTTATTTATATGTGCAAATTAGAATGATTAATACCTAAGTGGAGGTAGTTTTAATGTATGTTGATTGAAATTGTTATTATCATTAAAATGATAGCATAATTCCCAATCTACTGTGTTCATGGAGTACCCTGAATTAATTTGGAAAAAAAACATGTAATATGATATAACATCGGAAATCTGGTAGATGTTTACTTTATTACAATTGAATTAAATTTTATGTAGTCAAGGAACCCAAAATTGCGAATCAAAAGAAACATTGTCGCCTTTATTAACATTTTAGTAACTGTTGGTAACTAATCAGTCTTATTTCTGTCATTTTCAGTACGACGCATATTAAAAAATCAATTAAAACAACGAGGTGCAAAGGAGATCCCAAAGAAAAAAAACGAAAAAAGAACATACTCTTTTGTGAGGCAAATAATTTGTGTGAAAATGTGGTCTTTTAGTTTTTTGTCAAAAGGTGGAAGGTGAGAATATGTGGAATCGTGCATTTGTTGTCACAAAATCTGGGTCCCAATCCACTCGATTCTGCTCAGTATCTTTTTCTGTCTGTCTATTATGGTGTTCCTGTCTCCTGCTGGATCTTCATCTTCGAGTCTTAAAACATTCTCACAGACACATGTGTGAAACCGGGGCAGGGGCTCCTTTTCGAAAAACACGGAATAATTTAATTAAAAAAATAAATAAATAAATAAATATATATATATATATATATATATATATATATATAGTAATGTAAGAGGCTGCTAATATTGAAGACTTTACCATTGGAATTTTTGATGAATACATCTGAAATTGTGAAAATGCCTTGGTGTGATAATTGATCCTCAAGCATGATCTTAAAATATACATTTTTGAAATATTTTTGGATATTTTATTGATTATTTGACATGGAGATTTGATAGACATTATAGCTTAATTAATTAATCAATCAATATATCCATCTACCTAGCTATCTAGCTCACTATTTATTTATTCATTTATTTATTTATGTATTCGTAAATCTTTTTATATAATTTGTTGCAGGACCCTGAGGAATTGTCTCAAATCTCCCCGGCATGGGGAAGACTTCATAGAAACAAATAGTAAATTATATGAATGAAGAAAATATATACAGTTAATACATCCATGCCCTTCCCTTTTTGCCTGAATACCGCTGTACTTCTGTTCATGTTATTTATGAAGTGCATAAAATACTGCCGACTGCCTCATTTATTATTTCACACTATTAGGTAAACCGAAAAAAAACATTAAGAAATAATGATGCTATATGTATTATTGGTTGAAGAGCAACTCTAAAGGGAAAAAATATATACTATATATCCATGTTTTTCATTAAAATGAGAAAATATGACAGTTATATATAGTTTGTTGTGATATAGATTTAAATGGAGACCTCCTTAATCAGATCATGAAGTGACTGCTGCTATCAATCACATTTCCAAGGTATCAAATCAGGGTGTTACCTTAAAATAAAACTAGTATTCATTGCATTTAAAACAAAAAGGTAAATTAAAATGAAAAAAAAAAGTTACAAAATAAGTCTTCTGAATGTGGAACTCCAAAGCAACGAGTAGAGGGTGAGCTGGTGGCAGACCGACAGGTGGCCGCGGCGTGTCTCTTCCAATTTGCAGGAACGGTTTGGAGAGGGTGATCAGTGGTGCCAAGCAAACTGGTACCTCTGCATGTGGAACCCAGTGCTCTGTGTGGCGGCAGTGTACTGGAGCATTACACCCCCATAACACACTTGCACACACAAATACACATGCGCGCGCACACACACACTGAGTTTCTCGTTGTCCGCTGAAATGACATGTCAAAGGGGGGGCAGAGGGAGACAGAGTGTCACGTCTCCTCCTTCTCATCATCGTGTCTCGGCCACCAGTACAGCGCCTCTTCTGTCACATGCACTCTGCTCACACTCCACGCAGGCCCGGCCATGTCACAAAGGATAAGCGCAGTGAGCACACACACACGCGCGCACACACCCACACACAACCTCTGGAATATAAAAATTTGACTAATAATGTCATTTGAAATAGCACAGTAATACCAAACATGAGGATGTCCATGTTTAAATATCAACCTGACACACTGGCACTGAAGAGAGACTTATGTTCCGTGAATACGGGAGTCATGTGTTTTGTAACCCCTTTAACCCCCTGCTGCTATTTTTGAGTCATTGCTTCAAGATCCAGCAGTTCTTCTGTTTACATCCCAGTACCTGGCTTGTATCTTAGAAAAAAAAAAAAAAGGAAACTCAAAATATTGTGATTGTAATTTGACGTTGACCTGGAATTCGACTGTCTACGACTGAATATTGTTGAGCTCCAAGTGATGTGACACGATGATGGATATGTTCAATATCGCCGCTTTGAGCCATTAAGGTGAGATTTATGCAGTTTGTGCTGTAATGCTGCAGTCATTCCTGTTATATTGCTGCATTGGTGTATTTTCTTTCCCACTCAAAATAATCAGGGACAGTGAAATTTGATCTGAATTATGTGATCGCTTTTCTCCTTTGCATTTACATTCTTTTCTCCCCCTCAGTTATTTACTTACATAATCTTCACATGGACTCTCCGAAATGAGTGTTTGTTAAATGTATTCTGTTGGTATGTAACAGAAATCGTCGATTCAAATAATGAATTGGCTAAATTTCTACCCTTTAAGTCAGCCGTTGTGTTGCCTGAACGTCTGGTATCATTTCAGGCCCGACGGAATTGGCACCGTGACGGTGGAGGAGAGGGAACGCTTCGAGGAAATCAAAGAAAGGCTACGGGTACTTCTGGAAAACCAGATTACGCACTTCAGGTAAAGGGAATTTAGAGCCGCCAGTTCGGAATTTAGAACCGCTTGTCGCGTCAAACTGCCGAGCGTTGGAATGAGAATCTGCACGTTATGTTTCCAAAGATACTGCTTTCCATTTGGACGGCCAGAGGGAGCGCTGAAGGCCACCCTGTCCTTGCTCGAAAGGGTAAGACCTTTGAATTATTCACCGATTCTCCAGAAATGTCAGCAACTCCTCACATACACTCGTTTAGAAACAAAATTACTGACAACTTGTATTAAAGGGATCCCCGCAACCAACATTGTTGTCCTCTATGGTCAATGTTTGCACCAGCTACATAAAATCGATACTGAAATCCCCCAACATATCTTAGTTGGCATCTAATCATAAAAAAAAACAACTTTTCACTCATATGCCGCCATTGTTGTTTATGTTACAATGCTGTCTGGGTAGTGACGTCATGTGGTTGCACTGGGTTTGTTCCCTTTCATTTTTCCCTGGTTACCAAGACGTTATCCTCCTATTTGATCTATTTTAGCACCAGCTCCATGAAAACAATACTACAATCTCTCAACATATCTTAATTTGTGAAAAATTGCGAAAAAAGCTTTTCACTCGTAGGCCGCTGTCTGGGTAGTGACGAGCCCCTGGTCCTGTTCATTTTACCCTGTGGGAAAACATGTCATCAGTGCAACCCTTTCCATTTGAACCCGAAAGAGACGTGAGCAAGGAGGGTAACGTTGGAGACAGAAGTCCAAATCAGCTTCAAAATGAAGATGAACAAAGACACTAAGAGGCAAGAGTCGCCAAAATTTACTAGTGTACATGCGGTAACTAAGCGGCAGATGATGGATGGATGGATGAAGATGGGGGAACTGCAGTGCTATGCTAACAGAGAGAGCGCTGTTGTCAGTAGCTCCACTTTTTGTCCTCGGCTGTTCACTGTAGACCTACGGACTGCTGTGCTGACTGAGCGGGTTACTCGCTGTCAACTTCCTTGGTGTTATAATCTGTGCTTTTTGAACTGATCCCTGCCTGGGAGGACTAACAGCTATAAATATGCTTTATTGTTTCGCTCATATTATATTATGTAGTTAAAAAAAGCACGAAGATCAGTTTAAAAATCACAATTTACAACACATATTTTACCCCATGGCGCCACCATTGTTCGTGATCATGCTCGGCTTTCAGTCATCAGATAATACTTCTGCTGTAGCGGGTTGTTGACGTCCACTCAGGAGAACATCCAGCGTCTCCTGCCTGTGGCATTTCTTCAAGCGGTCTTCACTTGTTTCCCGAGGACCTTTTGTATGCTTGTGAAAGAAAACTGGAGGCACGGCATTTGGCTTTACTGTCTGTTTAAAACTAGCAGCACCCCTGAGCTCTATCAGCAGCTTAGCTCTGCTAAATGCTTCAAATGCATCCAGAGAGAAGCGAGAACCTTGCTGCCGTTCCATTGGAAGTTGTGTATGTTCTAAAGCAATTTCCCACTCCTTTCTTCTCTTCCTGTCCCATGGAAAGCTGTGTAGACTAGCATCGGTCTATTCGTTCTTTCTGGGTGGAATTCTGTAACGGCGATACCCATTCACTGATGTCAAGTACTAAGCAAATCTTTTTTGCATACAATATTCATCATCATTGGAGGCTGAACACATCCAGCAGACATCTCTCTTATCCTTCAGCTTTTTACTGCTTTTACATTTTTACATAATAGTTTCTGAAAGTGACTGGCAAAGCGTAGATATCTTCTTTCATTTCCTTTCAGCTTTTCCCTTCACGGGTTGCCACAGTGAATCAACCTTCTCCATCTAGCCCAATTCTCTGTATCCCCCTCTCTCACTATGTCCATAAATCTTCACTTTGGTCTTCCTCTAGACCTCCTGCCTGGCATCTCAAATTCCAGCATCTGTCTACCAATATATTCTCAATCCCTCCTCTGTACATAACCGAACCATCTCAATCTGGCTTCTCTGACCTTCTCTCCAAAGCATCTAAAAGGAATGTATGCTTTATTAATCCCTCATGGGGAAATTTGTTGTCTGCATTTAACCCATCAAGGATGAGCCATGAGCAGTTGGCTGACATCTACCAGCGTCAGGGATTCTGTGTCTTGCTCAACAACACTTCGACACACTAGGGGGAGCGGGGAATCAAACCAGGAAGGTTTGGTTCCAAGGATGACTGCTCTACCTCCTGCACTATGCCGCCCCTAAAAATGTGCTTCCATGACGGGGCACGCGAACATGTGTTGTCCCTCTGATGGACTCATTCCTGATCCTATCCAACCTCGACATCTTCATCTCTGCTACCTCTAGCTATGCTTCCTGTCTTTTCTTCAATGCCACTGTCTCCAAACCATACAGCATCGCTGGTCTCCGCGCTGTCATATACACCTTTCCTTTTATTCTGACTGATATTCTTCTATCACATAGTACCCCTGAAACTTTTCTCCACCCATTCAAACCTGCTTGAACCAATTTCTTAACCTCTTTTCCACACTCCCTGCTGCTCTGGACTGTTGACCCTAAATACTTGAAATCCTCCAACTTCTCGATCTCCACTCCCTGTATCCTCACCGTTCCACTCGGGTTCCTCTCATTCACACACATATATTCTGTTTTAGTGCAACTAACCTTCATTCCTCTCCCTTCCAGAGTATACCTCCACCTCTCAAGATATTCCTCAACCTGTTCCCTGGTTTCATGACAGATCACAGTGTCATCTGCAAACATCATGGTCCATGGAAATTCCTGTCTAGCCTCATCTGTCAGCCTGTCTGTCACCACTGCAAATAAGAAGGGGCTCAGAGCTGATCCCTGATGAAGTCTCATCTCCACCTTGAACTTCTCTGTTACACCTACAGCACACCTCACCAGTGTCTCACAGCTAACATACATGTCCTGCACCAGTCTAACATACTTCTCTGCCACTCCAGATTCCCTCATACAATACCAGAGTTCCTCTCTTGGCAACCTGTCGTATTCTTTTTCTAGGTCTACAAAAGCGTAATGTAGCTCCCTCTGACCTTCTCTGTACTTCTCCATTAGCATTCTCAAAGCAAATACTGCACCTGGAGTACACTTTCTAGGCATGAAGCCATACCGCTGCTCATAAATGTTGACTTCTGCTCTCAGTCTACATTCTGCTACTCTTTCCCATAACTTCATTGTATGGCTCATCAACTTTGTCCCTTGATAGTTACTGCAATTCTGCACATCCCCTTATTCTTAAAAATGGACACCATCACACTTGGGCAGCACACCTTCTTTCTCCATCCCTCAGGCATTTTCTCACTCTCTAAGATCCTGTAGAATAATCTTGCCAGAAACTCTACCGCTGCCTCTCCTAGACACTTCTATACCTCCACAGGTATATCATCAGGACCAACTGCTTTTCCATTCATCATCCTCTTCAATGCCTTCCTCACTTCACTCTTACGAATGTCTGCTACTTTGTGGTCTACAATAGCCACCTTTTCTACCCTTCCCTCTCTTTCATTCATCAGCTCTTCAAAGTACTCTGTCCATCTTCCCATCACTCTTCTACCATCTGTCAATACATTTCCCTCTCTATCCTTAATCACCCGGACTTGCTCTACATCCTTTCCATCTATATCTCTCTGTTTTACAACCTGTATAAATCATTCTGTCCCTCCTTACTGTCTAACGGAGCATACAAGTCATTGTACGTCCTTTGTTTTGCCTTTGCTACCTCTATCATTACCTTGCGCTGGATCTCCCTGTACTCCTGTCTGCTCTCTTCAGTCCCCTCAGTGTCCCACTTCCTCTTTGCTAACCACTTTCTCTGTATACACTCCTGCACTTCCTCATTCCACGACCGGGTCTCTTTATCTACTTTCCTTCTAGACGAAACACCAAGTACTCTCCTACCTGTCTCCCTGATCACATTAGCTGTAGTTGTCCAGTGATCTGAAAGCTCTCCCTGGCCACCCAGAGCCTCACTCAACTCCTCCCTGAAAACCATATAACACTCCTCCCTTTTCAGCTTCCACCACTTTGTCCTCTGCTCTGCCTTTGTCCTCTTGATCTTCCCTGTCACCAGAATCATCCTACAAACCACCATCCTATGCTGTTTGGTTGTTTTCTCTATGTGGAGGAGCAGCGGCTCTGCTCCGAGTTTCTCCCGGATGGCCGAACTCCTCACCTTATCTCTCAGGGAGAGTCCGGCCACCCTGCGGAGAAAACTCATTTCGGCCGCTTGTATTCGCAATCTAGTTCTTCCGCTTTCACTACCAACAGCTTCTACCAGTTATATACTCTATATATATAGTTTATATATATACTATTTACGAGGAGTTTTTTTTATATTGCAGTTGTTTTTGGGTGAAAATTATATCTATTTTTACAGGAAATGGCTATAATATATTCCAAAAAATCAAAATTTGGTCAAGCAAAAGCTAAAAGTCAAAAGTAAAAATAAAAAAGTTGCATTTGGGTCGTGAACAGTGAGGTTCACTCTTCCTCCCATCATATTCAAACATGTAAATTGATATATTTTCTGTGCCAATGACTGCCTGCAGTGCAATGCATTTCAGCATTAATTGACTTTTGGAGGGAGTAGCGTCTGGCCACTGCGATCCTTAAATTGTCTCATATTCAAACATGGAGCCAAGCAATTATGTTACGTGTGTTTTACCCCTTATTTTGTTGTTGTTTTCTTGAAATATATCCCTCATAAAAAAAAAGCCTTGTGATATCTCCTGATCAGTAGTTGAATTCATATTGCGTCTAATAATCTCAGCATAATTGAAATTTAGGACAATGATATGGCGGAAATGAAAAAAAGCCCCTTCCTTTTTTGTGTCCTTGCAAGGTTCTGATGAAGGACATTGTCACACCGGTCCCGCAAGAGGAAGTCAAGGCGGTGATTCGTAAGTGTCTGGAGCAAGCGGCTCTGGTCAATTACCAGCGCCTGTCAGAGTACGCCAAACTGGAAGGTGAGGTGCTGAGCTGTCCAGGCTCCCGTCTCTGTCTTTAACATCCCGGCTGTATCTCGGACACATTGCTCGGCAGCGAGTCCAAGGCGTGTGTGTGGGCCTCGGAATAAATCAAACCGTCAAAATCAATTCAGGGTGCCGGTTCTCAACCCCTCGACAACAAAATAGTGAACTTGCCACTTCTCGCTGCATCTGATATTCTCAAATATGGCTCTCGTTTTGCGTTTGAGCGAGATAAAATGACTCAAAAGGTCGGCCTTGTCCCTCTATGAGCAGTCGTATCGTCATGCAAAAATGTCTTTTTTTGTTCTTTTTGGAATAACATTCCGCCGCCCAAAAGGGATGAAAATAACCTGTAGATGGAATGCATACAGTAGAACAGTAGAACCCCAGCTTCAGAACGCCCCTAATCATGAAGAAATCAACCTTCGAAGTGAGTTTTCGATCAAATTTGGAGAATGGAGCTCCGAACAAGCATTCGGTGCTCGAATATGCAAACAAATAAACTCACAGGCTTTCCACGTTGTGGCATCGTAGTGTCGCAGCAGTCGTCCATAGTACTCTGCATTTTTTACATCGTTCGTCGTTGTCTTCTCCCTGCTAGTGGTGTTGGGAAGAAATTAAGAAATACAGTCGATCCGAGGGAGGGAATAATAGCTAAAAGTGAGAGTAGTGATCGTGTCACAGATCTTGCCAAGCACTAGGACATGGCTAAATCAACCATCTGTACAATCCTGAAGAACAAAGCTGCACTAAAGGCTGCTGAGGTGGCTAAAGGGATGACTACTTCAATGAAAAAAAGATGGTTTAGTGAAGAAAACGCTGAGTACAAGTGCTGGCAAGAAGAGAAAGAACACCAGAAAGACAATGATAATTAAGGTTATCTTTGATTCTGTTTTTTTTTTTTTTTCCCAAAATATACCCATTAAAAGTTTCAAAAGTGTGCAGTACGTTTCTGGGGGCTGGAGAACGGATCAGTGGGATTTTCATGGATTTCAATGGGAATTATTCGGTTCAGTGATTTGGTTTGCGAACAAATTCAA
Organism: Fistularia tabacaria; assembly: GCA_901007705.1. Classification (NCBI taxonomy): domain Eukaryota; kingdom Metazoa; phylum Chordata; class Actinopteri; order Syngnathiformes; family Fistulariidae; genus Fistularia; species Fistularia tabacaria. The sequence continues at coordinate 22,078 of CAAKHD010001827.1, forward strand.
TGAACAAAATAAAATTTGAGAGCCGAGGTTCTACTGTATTCTAAAAAGAGAATTTGAATTTGAATTCCTTGTATCATTCAGACAAATCTACTGTGTGTTTTTTTTGTGGGCTGTTAAAGTAACACATTGCAGCAAATGCTTCTTTCTACGTGAATGAATATTGAACATTTAACACATTTTTTAAAATGTATTTTACCTCAAAGACGGTGAGACAGCATTTTTGCAAATTTAAGACAAAGTGCCAAAGCTCAACTGCAGTCTCGATGAGATTCAACACAGTGCGGACAAGAAGGCGTACGTCCATGCCTCGGTGAGCGAGGATTTTCGCCGATGTCGAAATTCTAACCACATTTTCCTCTCGTTGCATTCGCACCGACACAATGACCCCTTTTAAATGACATGTGCTGTGTTTATTTCGCTCCCCCGCTTATTTTAGGAGCAAATGTGCAGTAAGTAAAAATGCATTCAATCCTCCACGAGCCTTTTACTCTGACCTCCACCATTTCCCCTCAAGTTCTCTTCCAGCTGACGCCGCCTCTTTCTCTCACTTTGGCCTGCCTGATAGCCGAAGTGATGCTCCTTTCCCTTCCCTTTCCTTCCCCCCGAAGGCCTCCATACTCACTTCTCTCCCTCTCTCTCTCGCCCCTTTGTCTATTGGCTTTTCCAGTTTCAGCACCAACCAGCGTTTTTCCCAAACAGGAAGGCCAATAAACAAAGCGCGATGAGACCGCCCGCTCTGGGCAATATCACCGTGTTTTCCAAGTTTTCTTTAGGAGGCATCATGATCCTCAGTCGGTACCAAAAACCCCCCAAAAAACGATATGGCGTTCCATCAAGATCGGTTTGTTCGCACAACATAAAACCGATCGATTCATAATTCTTGGATGATGCATTTAAGATGATGTCTGTAAAGAAAGCATTCCCTTTAAGACTCTAAGGAAGAATCGCCTTAGTGTCACCCATGTCAATGTGAATTATCCCTTAATTTCCTTCTCAAAGAAACATATATATCCATATTTTACCTGCGCTTTGTGGAACGAATGGTTAATCCAGTTTACCCGCGCAAAGGTGGATATATGGTGCCAACCACGGACCCCGTCCAATTCAATGTTCATCTAAGTCTGTGCATGAGGGTGGACGCAGAGCTGTTAAAACGATGGATGGTCGGATGTTGCGGTTATCCCATGCGCATATATTTTTTTAATAGCGCAAAGTGGGCGCTAACTGCATACAAAATACAAGTGAAAGAGATATAAATTTATTTCATGCTTATAACTGTAACCTGAAACCTGCTACGTGTGCTGAAGCCAACATCCGTAGGGATAACACCCAGAGTCAAATTTTTAAATTCAGCTTTCCTTGACGATTGATAGCTCATAGAAAACAAAACAAAACAAAAAAAATGCTAAACTAGCAAAAACAATAGAATTTTCACACAAACCTGATTTGACATTAGTTGTCCTGCTTGATTAGTCAAAATCACCCTCTTGCTTTTTAACTGCCTGAAAGTGATACGTTATTTGCAAAGCAAACCAATATACTGCTGTTATCTGATAAAGAAAAGAAAAAAAAACCAAAAACAGTCAACTCAGATGTGGTAAATTCACTGTGGAATGAAACGAAATTGTTTATTATTTATTCATTGTAAATCCCATTTTGCTGTACATTTAAATATTAGAGAGGAGGCTTTTTTTAAGTACAAAAATATATATTGCATTGAAAAATGAAGGAGGAAAGTGAAATTGCGTATTATTTATCATTATTTTGAATCCCATTTAAATATAGGAGAGACGGCTTTTTTTATATAAAAAACTTCAAAAAAAATATGTACTACTGACAAGTGGAAGAAAGTGAAACTGGGTGTTATATATTATTTTTGTGAATCCTATTTTGATGTACAATATTTGAAATTTAGAGAGGAGGCTTTTGTACAGTAAAAAAGTACAAAAAATATATGGCATTGACAAATGAAGGAGGAAAGTGAAATTGCATATCATTTAGCATTATTGTGAATCCAATTCCACTGTGAAATATCTAAATATTAGAGAGGAAGCAATTATTTTTCAAATTAAATAAACATACAAAATATATAGAAAGCATTGATAAATGGAGGAAAGTGAAATTGCACAATATTAATTATTTTTGTGAATCCCTTTTTGGTGTACAGTATTTATCTGTTAGATAGAAGATTTTTTTTTGACTGCAATAGTACAAGAAAAATTGCACTGAGAAATGAAGGAGAAAAGTGAAGTTGCTTATTTTTTATTATGATTGTGAGTCTGATTTGCTGTACAATATCTAAATTTTAGCGAGGAGACTTTTTTCAGTGGAAAAGTTAAAAAAAAATGTATGGCTTTGACAAATGGAAGAAGAAAAAAGTTGAAATGAAGCCTTTTGTATTTACAAGAAGAAGATTGTTCCCAGTGAGGTTTCATTTGGTCCCTGTAATAACAGCGTCATACACAAGAGTTTCAAAAAACGCACATAGTTCATCAGTGACTCTTATTTCCTCCTCCTGGCCAAAAAACTATAATTTCGGAAAAACCAACGACGACCTCACAAGCGCGTTATCGTTGGCTTGAAACGGGTGAAGGCGGCCACGGGAAACTCGGTCAAACCTGGTGAACTCCATCCTCTCTGACCCCTGGCCTCTCGCATGCCTCGGTATCCTCCCTCTTTCTCTGTAGGGAAAAAGAGAGAGATGTATGAACACCCTGTCTTCTGCTTGGCGTCTCAAGTGATGGATTTAACCATTCGTGAGTACTCTCCTCACCCTCCCCCCCAATGCCTCACCCGTCCACCTCTGCACCATTTCATCCCCCTCCCCGCCCCAAGCATGCAACAAGTGACCTCACATTTTAACACTCCCCGACGTCTTATAAATCATTTTAATCTGTTGTTGCGGTCTGTGACGTCCTGCTCGCTTGTTTTTCCCGTTTCCGAAAAAAAATAAAATAAATAACAGACCGGTGGAGTCTGTGTGCTTCTTTTCTGTCCTGCCTGTCTACGACTTGAATGCATTTTTACTTTGCTTGTGTGTAAATGCTCTTCTGTGTGTAAGATCACGGATGCGCCAATAGGAAGGGGGTATATCATCAGATTATTATCGTGTAATAACCTAATATTATTATTATTATGTAATAACTCCGCTCTTGCCATTTATCGCCGGTTCTTCACCGGTTCTATGCTTTGCTTTATCTTTCTCGAACGGTTTCTTTGCCCTTTTTCCTTCCCTTCTCTCTTCTATTACTGAAATGCTCTGATTTTTTGTCCCTCCCAATTAAATGTCTCTCTTTCACCCTCTCCTTGACTGAATCCCACCTTGCTCCGCATCCTCTTCTCCATCCTCGTGCCCTGATGTGTCTCCTATTTCTCCTTTTCATTGCACGTAGTGGAGAAAAAGCTGGAGGATTCAGGTGACCTTGTATATCGTTGTCCCACTGTCGTTAACAGTACCGTACCGAGGAGCGTTATAGGAAGTGTTTCTCAGAACGCATTGGCTGTACTGTTTCCATGAAGGGAAGATACAACCTCTCAACGCTCGCTATTTGGACAGAAACGAACAAATAAAAACAAAAAAATCAAATTTCATAACAACCAGGTTGGGTAGGAAAACAAAACATTCATGCTTTCATTAATGCCTAATGACGAGTGATCCGTCGAAGTAGCTGTGTGTTCGAGATGTGTCCAGTATCCCCCCCACAAAAAAAAATAAATCAACAAAATGAATAAGTTAAAAGATAGTTTAATAAATAAATAAAAGATACTTAGATAATTCAGCAATTAATTAATGAAAAAAATTAACTTAAGTGACAATAATCCATAAAAGTACCAGTGTGTCCAAGGTGCGGCCAGGATAAAAAAAAAATCATGAAGTAAATAAATAAATAGGTAAATAAATAATGAATAATAAATAAGTAAAATACCTAGATAATTAATCAATTACTAAAAAAAGTAAACAAAAATAACGGAAAAATGTAACAGTACCTGCATGTCCCAGGTGTGTCCAGGATGAAAAGAAAAAAAAAAAAGACTTATTCAGAATGAAGTGAGGTCCGTTCGCACAGAGCAGATCAGGTGGACGGGAAGTCAATGGCAATATGAAAGTAAAAGGTCAGTCCTCAGCCAGTCTGTAATCCCATAATCAGAGAACATTCACAACCAACGTTTAGAGATATATTTTACAAGTTGGACTAACTTTGGAATGAGAGAAGAACGAGTTTGGTTTTAAGAGGTAAGCGTTAACAGAGAACCTGTTCTCCCTAAGTGCCGAAATAAACAAATAAATGAATAATACGGAAAAAGAATTCATCAATTAATTACTTAAAAAACAAAGGAAAAAAAAGGATATATATTTATATATATATGACTCGTGACCAATAGAAGAAATTATGATTATGGTAGTGATCTGTTTGTATTCGATAGATTAAAACATCTCGTAGCAGCCTTTGGCATATTTACACACACACACACACACACACACACACACACACACACACACACACACACACACACACACACACACACACACACACATTCAGAGGAAAACCCTTTTTGCTTGATGATGAAATTCACATGTGGAA
>CAAKHD010001827.1:26680-63824 GCA_901007705.1 Fistularia tabacaria
ATTATGGTAGTGATCTGTTTGTATTCGATAGATTAAAACATCTCGTAGCAGCCTTTGGCATATTTACACACACACACACACACACACACACACACACACACACACACACACACACACACACATTCAGAGGAAAACCCTTTTTGCTTGATGATGAAATTCACATGTGGACATTATTTTATTTTATTTTTTTAAGCATCCCAGCTTATCCACCTCAGTGTTGTTGCTCAAGTCTAAAAAAATATTTCCATAGTTATCATGTTATTTGTTTGAGTTGTACAACATTGCCTTGAGTCTAAGAGGACCTACGGTGGCCTGCAGAATGAAGAACCACTCAACATTTTCAACCAAAGCCCCGAACAATACTGAGCCGCGCACAGCTAATGGTTTTTCAAATTCAAATGCAACTGGAAATAAATACAGAAATAAACAAATAAATAGATAAATATATACATTCAACCCTGCACACAGGGTTGTGTTGCTGCTGGGAGGGGCAAGGTTCACCCTGGATGTGTTGCCAGTCTAGATGTATGCACATAAAACTTACACACATATATATATATATATATAAATAAATATATATATATATATATATATATATTAAATGGGTACATTGAATTGAAAAAAATAAAGAAACGACAAACAAAACAAAAAAATGAAACTTTGGAATGTTTTTTGATATCCTAGTGGCCGATAGACATGTATTTTATTTTATTTTTTTTAATTTAGAGCAATAGCCCAAAAAGCTTGCTGGTTTCACAGGTTGTGCTTGCGCCCCACAGACATTACTCGACGGATCCTTCCAGTACAGATGTCCCATTCAGCTCGAGCTTCCAACCATACAACACATACACACACACACATACACTCACACACACACACACATACACACACTCACACACACACACACACACACATACACACACACATTAGCCACTTTTGTCGCCCACAACATGGTTGGACCGGTCAGTCATGACTCTGTCACGGCCAATTCCGCTCCTATAAAAGCCCTATTTATTGGCGCTTTCCACAGAAAGAGGCAATTTAAACTGTATGGTTACACACACACACACAAGTGCACGCACAAACACACACACACACACACACTATAATGTCTGTACGCTTGTTACTTACATTCTAAGATTATCTTAACCTCTGTGCGAATGTAGTTATTTAGATTTTTTACCAGTTACTTTTCATCCAATGCTCAATCCAATGCTGAGCAAGTATTTTTTCAGACAGTTCAAAATGAAACTGTGCTAGAATCAAATCATGTCAATCATGGTTGATAATAAATTACTACTATTATTAATAGCAATTATAATAATATTTTTTTAAAAAAATAATGAAATAAACAATTTCAAACTCTTTCATATTATCACATGAGTATTATTAGATACATCTTAAGAGTCTGCAATTTGGATATTGACCACAGAAACCCACACATCCACACGTCATATCATTTGATTTTTAAAATGTTTCGGTTTTCCTCATCTGAAGATATATGGCAGCTAATCATAGTTTCCTTAAGTACACAGAGACCGGTTTCTTTTTTTTCAATCTCCAGTTGCTACGACTATATCACTACTGGCTTAGCTTGGGACGCTCTTTTTCAGCGAAAGTTACATATTTTATGTAACTTCACAGGGGATATATCAAAGTGAAAAAATAAGAAAAATTTAATATGCCCAACATCTTTGACAGCATTTTTTAATTTCTAATTTTTTATTTTTATGTTTCGAGATAATAGAAACACTTTCACCTGCATATTCAGTGAAATGTCTCCCCGTGATCCACTTCCTCATTTCCTCTATCTGCTCTCTCCCTCTGTCCTGTGCACAAGCACAAACGCCGTATCCAGTTCTCTTTGTACATCGGAGGTAATCAAGCATGGCTACGTTAATACCACCTATCAGTTTCAGTTGCATCTATCAGCTGATCAGCATATTCTCTAACCTCGGTAAAAAGTCCTCTCCGTCCCTTCCCCCCCGCATTTTCGTACATTTTTACTATTTGAGCGTAGATAAGATAAGGTAAGATAGGATACGACATAACTGGTCCAACAGTGGGGAAACGTGTTGCAGCAAAAGGCAAAGTGCAGAAGACAGGTTATTTAAAACAGGTATTTAATCTCATAATTTACATGGAATGATAATGAAATAATACCACAATATTAAAAATACTGCGCATAGATACACGTGCCAACCCATTCTGTTTCATTGTTTACTGAACTTATTCGAAAGTCCTGTTAACATACATTTAATTATCCATTCTTAGCTATGCAGGTTAATGTCCATCTGTACCCTTCCAACCCCAAATCATTTTTAATATTTTTTTTAGCTACATTTTGAAGTACCAACAACCTTGTGATAATTAGGATTCATTACTGAATTCTTACCACTTTTTTACGAACATTAGTTCTGAGCACCTTTGAGCCCTACCATTATTCAAATGATTTGCTTTTATTTCAACCTAAACAGAGGAACAATCAATAATCACATCTTGTTTAGCTGTGACACAAATCTGGTGACAGACACTCATGCACAAACACAAACACAAACACAAACACAAACACAAACACAAACACAAACACAAACACAAACACAAACACAAACACAAACACAAACACAAACACAAACACACACACACACACACACACACACACACACACACACAGTATATCATCACATACCTGCATGATGAGTGTTTTATGTACATGTTGTGAACATTTCTTACCATGACCATGTTTCTTCTGGATGATGTCATCACTGTCACTCTCATCGTCACCTGCAGCGGTGCCGTATCTACTTTCTACTCACCCGATCAGTATCGGGGCAGCTCCCTGCGAATGTTAAGTACAGCTGGGATAACAGTATCACTAGCGCTTGGTATATTAAAAAAAGTAAAAAATATAATAAAAAATTGTCATAAATACAATATACATCAAGTGCCTTGAGTTAAATCACATTAGCAAAACATTAAAATTCAGTTTTGTTTTGTTTTTTATTCATGTACTTCCCAAATATTTAATACCCTGCCCTACTTATGAGATTCAAATAAGTAATGTTTATTTTTGTATCACCATTTGATCGTCCCAGTGATTTAGGCTGAGGCTATATTCTGGACTGTGGATCACTTTTGATGCAACAGTTTAATCCATCATTTGTGAGTGACTTATTTCCATAGGTCACAAATTTGGCTGTTGGCAGGACAGCATGCATGTCGCACATTTTTGTACATATAATATATGACACCCCAGACCAGGGGTGAGAGCATACATGTCGCTTGCATGCTTAAAGCAACAATAGGACCTTTTATTGGAAAAGACATCAATGCTACCTGGAAAGCCGCCAAAACTTACCTCTTACTTTTTTGCTCCAGAGAATGTAGGGCGGTTAGTCACCCCTGCAAAAAAACTCGAGGACACCATCCGCCTGGCTGAGCTGGTGATTGAGGTCCTGCAGCAGAACGAGGAGCACCACGCTGAGGTCAGTGTGCTGGGATGCAAAGAACACGTGCAGACAAGCACGCATGCATCTCTCCTTTTATGGTAGCGCAGCTTGGTTAACAAAAACAAAAAAAAATGGCAGTCAAGTTACTGAGAGATGCAAAATGGCACTGTTTTTACTCAAGGTCATTCAAAGACAAACACTGCTCTTCTTTGGAAACGTAGCAAATATTCTTTTCTGACCTGCAATGATTTCACAAGACATCTGTCCATTTCAATTAAGAAAAATCCCAGTCTTTCTTTAATGAATGGGGAATTAACAAAAAATCAAATGGGCTTGTTGAATAGATGAGGTGTTAGAAAATAGAATAAAAAATATTTAAAAAGTTTAGAAAGAAAGAATCCCAAGAAGCATTTTGTATTGCTTAAAAAATGACATGATTAATAAAGTATTTCTGATATTCTTCTAAGGACATTTAATTTAATTGTATTTGAACCAATTCACTCTAAATAATTAACTATAGAAGTGTTGATTTTAGCATTATTTCAGATGATTTAGGTGGATAATTTAATATTGCAAGATGAGTTGATGTTTTACAAGTCAAAGGACCATATACCAGTAAATTAGAACGATGATTGAGTGCCTTAATTGACAAGAATGGGGACAAAATGTTCAAGCTATTTTAAAAGTCTGTTTCAAAAGGTAGTACTATAAGTTATTAATTTCCAATTTACTCCAAATAGTAGTTTATGAAATACAAACTGTTCATGAAGTTAAAATAGAGAACCCAAAAAGTTGAGATGAAATGCAAATATTGAATAATTTAAAAATGTATTTAATTCATTTAATAGTTATAAAAATGAAATTATATTTTGCAAATGGACTTTATTGAAAAATCCTCTGAGCTCTTGATGTTTTTTTTACACTTTTGTCACAGGTTATTTTTTTGTAATTTGTATTCTATTTTATTTTATTTTAATTATTTTTTCAATGAATTCCTCAATTTATTTTTATTTTTTATTGTGAAGGAATCTATGTTGTAAAGTATGATTAGCTGTGAAATGTGCACCGTAAAACAGAAAAAAACAGGGCAATATCAAATTGAAGATATATCCTGAAAGTCTGTTTGAATATGAATATTTCTCCATTCATTCTTTCTTTTATTATTAATTTGTTATATTAATGTATTAATTTGACAATTAATTGATTCATCAATTTATTGAATTATATATATTATATATTTGTTCATTTATAAAAATAAAAAAAAATTCAAATCACTGCACGTTCTGACCATTAAGATTGATTACTTCCCTCTCTTTTCTTTATTTCAATAATTTATTTTGTTGGCTGGGAAATGTTTTTGCAGGGTAAAGAGGTATGTGATTGTCTAACAGACCTTAAAACCATATTCCATGTCTCCTACACTCCCCTTTACTGTAAGTCCTATGCATGCACCTACTGATGACGCTGTTGTTGCAGAGGACATCTATCATGTCGCTCCTCAACAATCATCCGGAACCCCTCCCCCTTCCAGCTTGTGGTTGCTGTTGATCAAGTGCTTGTTGCGGTGCTTGTTCGCATTCCAAGCCAGCAACGGCCCTTCCTTTGTCGATCGGGAAGAGACACAAGCACTTAGGCAACGTGATCTGCTCAACCCATTCAGCCGGGAAACAAAGTGCAAAGTTGTGGCTGTCGTTGTACCGCCTGCTCATCTTTGTACTTTGTTTTCTTAGCGTCTTACCCCAAATCATCCCTGTTTATGCTGAGCTGTTTGCCCTTGTTTACCCATGTATTGCAAAAGAGTCACAGAAAAAAACATTCCTCTCCATTACACACAATAGACGGGATGATTAATGCATCAAAACACAGTTGAGAAGAGTACGATGTAGCCTAAAAGATGCTAGGCCGCCAATCGTCACCATTTGTTATTTATTTTTTTTATGATCTGAAGGTTTTTTTCATGTGCAGGACCTATTGCAGGCGTTCCCATTTTGTACCATGTTAACAACACTGAATTTTATACTTGAGACTCCAGTTTTATTGGCATTGATAAAAAGTAGTTGAGTTTTGAAAGCAAAAAACAACAACCACAAAAAAAATACATGTTCACAATTTCCAAAGACTCTTCTGTACTTCCTGTTGTGGATGGCAGTGCTTTAATGACCCAAAGTGTCAAGTCCAAAAATCTATTTTTTTTGTATTTCATCGCTGGTCCAGATGTCTGTTTGGAGACATGGTACTATCACACTTGCTTTAAATCAATCAGAAGTTCGAGTCTCATGCCAGAGTTGTTGTTATCAAATCAAGTCAAATATTATTCATATTGCGCCAAATCACGACACATTTTTCTGATGACGCTTTCCATGTAGAGCAGGTCTGGATCACACTCTGAATTTATAATGACTGACAGAAAATTCTGTAAAATGATTGACAGAAACCCAACATTCCCCCAATGAGTGGCAACAGGGGCAAGGAAAAACTGTCCCTTTACTGGACTTTACTTGTTGTAACGGTTTATTCGCATCCAAGCCAAGGAAGATGGGGATTTTTTCTAAATAATCCAGGACAGTACCACGGCTGTTTGTCGTTTGTTGTTTAACTACGATCAAGAAGTTTTGTTGTACCAGTGGCACTGCCAACTAAACTGGAAAAAGGCAATAAGTTAAGAGAAAGATTGTTTGGAACAGTTTTATCCAACAGCCCTATCTGCCTTGAGAAGTCTTAAAAAAGCAATAAAACAGTGTAAATCGGGGCACTCGATCACATTGATTGCTCAATGCCATGTTTCCGTACCAGAAGAGTCTTTGACAATTCTGCCCATGACAAAAAAGAAGACAAGTTTACCTTCCTTTTCTTGCGAAAAAAAAGGATTAACTGTGTGGATGGAAGACAAAAAAAAAAATTCACCGTCCTCATGAAAAAATGGATAATACGAGTGACGAAGTGTCGACTACCTTCTTGGCAAATGATCCCACGCCCAACTAACGATAACAACTCCCATGGCAAGTGCATGAACCTGCCCACCCCTTCCCTTCGAACCCCAACCACCACCACCACCACCCCAAAGCCCATGGGTACATTCACATTACAGTGTTGACAGCTTGATGTGAATGAGCAAACACTATGACCCCTCGGGGGTCCCTCTTAAGAGGCCATGACAAGAATGGGGGTGCATGGAGGAGAGCGAGTGTTTTGATGTGCATGAGAGTAGCCCAGTGCTTCATAGTCACTCCACTGAGTCTATTTGATGGGGACGTATGAGTGCGGCACAGCTCGCCGGCTTCTTTCTTCCGACTCACTCGCTGAAGGAGCTGCGGGTGAGTGTTTAAGTAGCTCCCTGCCATGCCTGTCAAGGAGCTGCTGCTGTTTCCTCTGTGGGCCAACAACCCCCCCCCAAAAAAAAGTGTGATTTTTTCCGTGCTTGAGCACTGTCTGTTCTCTCCGCTTCGAATTGTGAAGAGCTCCCCTCCCACCCCCCACCTCTCCCGAGAGACAACTTGATTTTGATCCGGTGAAAAGTGAGTGGGAAAGCCTTTGCGATAGATCAGTGGAGTTACGTTAGATTTCCGGTCCAATGGTGCAAGAGATAAGAAAAATTTTTAAAAAACATCGATACAGTAGAACGTCAGCTTACGGATTTACTATGTTCTTTGACGCCGTTCGCAAACCCAACTGTTCACGAACCGAATCAATGTTTCCCATTGAAATCAATGTAAATCCCATCTGTTCTCCGGCACCAAAAAAACATATTACACTCATTTTAACTTTTTTACGGGTTGATTTGTTGCAAAAATACAGAAAGGAATTAAAGATAACCTTAATTATTTCTGTGTTTCTGGTGTTCTTTCTCCTCTTGCTGGCACTTGTACTCGGCGTTTCCGTCGCTAAATCAGCAAAAGTAAAGCCTTTGCGCATATGAGACATTGCTAACGCTAACTCCAGCTAGCTGTTGCTCATTAATCCAAACTAACAATAACTTTGCTTCGTTAATATAGTCGCTCCTTTAGCCACATCTGCCTCCTTCAGCATATCTTTAGTCTTCAGGGTGTACAGATGGTTGATATAGCCATGTCAAGCACTTGGTGAGATCTGTAACACAAATGTCGCTCTCACGTTTAGCTATTATTATCTTCTTCAGATCAACTGAAATTATTGACTTCTTCTAAACACAACTATCACTTGCACTTTTGACCTTTTTGGGGGCCATATTGAGGGCTAACTTACTGATAAAAGCCCCCAAAAGCGTAATAACAGTTGAACACAACACTAAACAATGTAAACAACACAGAGTAGCACGCAAAACTGCCACTACGCTGCATCACCACAACATCACAAGCTCGATTCAAAATTTGATCGAAAACTCAGGTCGGAGGCCGATTTGTTCGTAATTGGGGGCGTTCAAAGGCCGAGGTTCTACTGTATCTAAATGTACGTGTGTATATTTATATATATATATATATAGTGACTGAATAAACTGTCAGAGATGGGAAGCACTTATTTTGTATGTCTAACTTATCTCTTCTCTGTTACATCTTGACGTCCTTGTTCCTCCCCTCTATTCTTCTCTGGGTGAAGGCCTTCGCGTGGTGGTCAGACCTGATGGTAGAGCATGCCGAGACCTTCCTGAGCCTCTACTCAGCAGACATGGACGCGGCACTAGAGGTTCAGATGCCGGACAGCTGGGACAGCTTCCCTCTCTTCCAGCTGCTCAACGACTTCCTCCGGATGGACCGTGAGTTGGTGGGGGTTAATGGTGACATGGTAAATTGTCTCCACTTACATGACGGTTTTAAAGTGCTGCACCAATGGCGACAGAGTTGCTGTGCAAGATGCTAACCAGGTTAGTCCCTTGCCTAATGACAGTTCTGCAAGCAGACAGAAAGAGCCGGGGATCGAGCCTGGAGGAGTCGATAGTTATTGATATCTATTCATTGGCTGAATTTTGATTTTTAAATTTGAGATTATCCCCAGCATGTTTCCTTATACAGGCTAGGCTATGCTATTGTAACATCTAGTTTGTGATTGCAATGAATTCAAGCGTATATTTATGAAACGATCAGGTTCTTTTTTTTTTTTTTTCAATGATCTTCCAAATCTTCCATGCATTTTCATTTTCTAGTGGTGCAGTTTCTTTATTGGAAACCCTTGAGACCATTTTGACAGAGTTAACCCTATCTGGCTCTCACATAAAAATGAAAAACAGTCTTGATGCTGCAGATGTATGTCTGATCGAGGATTCACAGCTATTCCTTAAACGGTCATAGATGGAGCTAATTGTTATAAATAAATAATTGTTCAGGTATGACTCCATAAGATGGCATTTAAAGCAAACAGGGCGAAGCATGTTTGTAGGTATAAAAAATATACCGTTGCTTGAATGTAATTTATAAAAATAGATCAAAGCCCAGGTTGGTGACTTTTCACTTGTCTAGCGTTATCTATCTATTTTAGCGATTAAATAGGTCGAACAGGATAAACGTAATGCTTAAAGCCGCGATATTTAAAAGTAATGATATTATAGTAATTTCTTATGAACTAAACTCAAATACCATCATTCTCTGTGATCATGAACTCATTTGCTAACTAATAACTACCACAATAACTACAAAAATAGGGAGTTTCTAAGCTCTTACATCATCCATTCGCATCATTTTTATTAACTCTGTTTGTTGATGCCAAAACTTTACGGAATGTGTTTAACTTAGCTGTTTTACTGTTCAAAAAGTACATTCATTTTTTCTTAGGCCTTTCTTATATTAGTCAAGTTCATCTCCAGTGTATAGACAATCTCATCGCATATTAGGTAAATGGCTCAACTGCATTCCTTATGTTTACAGTCTTCCTGAAACACTGAATGTCTCTGAAGTCATTCGTGTCAATGTGAGATGTCGGCTTTTACCCGGAAGGCGTTTATATACTTCGGTGTGCATGCATGTGTGTGTGTGTATGCACAGGGTCAGGAATGCCTTACTGAAGATAATAGTCAGGTCTTGACGCCGGTTGCTGCAGGCCAGCCATCTCTCTAATGAGCTGCGCTCTGTGCCCGCAGGAACGCCGCGGAGCTCTCCTCGGTCCTGTAAAGGATACACTTCAGTATTCACAATCTGAGGGGCACTGATTGTCCCTGGGGAATGCTTTCCCCTTTTCAGCTCATCGGGCGAGAGTCAAGGAGAATGCCGCGCATTGCCTCCTCGTTCAGCTGAACGGAGACGATTGCGAAAAAATGCTCACTTGTTAGTGCCAAATTGGTCGCCTTTTCATTGGCCGCACGGCGTTGGTAAAAATGGCGGTTGATCAATTAACAGAGAAAAGGGACGGTATTATGGTAGCAGACACTTTGCCACCAAGCACGGTAACTATGCCAGCTAGTTGTTGTCTGAAGAAAGGCCGGTTCCCACCAGCAACGGGTTTCGGTCAACATAACTCCATTAAAATTACTCAAGGAAAGTGATGCTGTTTAATGGGTCGTACTTTAACACTCCAATGTCAGTTGGTGAAGTTTGGGGGAAACTGGCTTTTTTTGGAGTCAAAAGGGAACGCCGATGATACATCGTTTGTGCGAAAGAAAATATGTTTGGACACAAAATCTATTGAAGTTTTAAAAGTCAAATTTCACTTTGCTCTCAAAAATGGTTGACAAGCAAATATTTGGTGTAATTTCCCAAGTCATTCATCTGCAACTGGAGCTGATTGGGCCATAGAAGAATTTCAACAGTTTTAAACTTGACAAGTGTCAGCTCACTATTGGCTCAGGACCAATAAGGACGTTCTCGAGCTACATCGGAGATCAATTTTTACGGGCCGACGTAAGCTGATGTTCGACGCAAGTCAAAACTACCAGGTTCTAAGTCACTTACCTGACCATAAGCACTCTGAAGTCATACTTATACAGTAGAACCTTGGCTTTTGAACACCCCTAATTACAAACAAATCAGCCTACGAACGAGTTTTTGATCAAATATTAATCGAGCTGCAAACTGCGTCAATGTACAATCACAGAAACAAACAAATTTGTGAGCTCTCCGCATTGTGGGAGCGGGAGCAGCGGGGTGCGTCGTGTATGCCACTCCTTTTTGTTTACATTCTTTATTGTTGTGCTCTAATAATAACTTTTTTTGGGCTTTTTCAGTAAGTTAGCCCTCATTATGGCTCCCAAAAAAGCTTAAAAGTGCTAGTGATAGTGGTGCTAAGTAGAGGGTAAGAATTACAGTCAATCAGAAGAAGGAATTAATACCTGAAAAGTGAGAGCGGTGTTCGTGTTACAGATCTCACCAAGCACTACGACATGTCTAAGTCAACCCTCTCCACAATCCTGAAGAACAAAGATGCGCTAAAGACGATCCTTGTGGCTAAAAGAGTGACTACGTTCATGACGCTGAACAAGTTATTGTTAGCTTGGATTGATGAGGATGACTAGTTGGAGATAGCAGTAGCAATGGTCTCATTTGCAAAAAGGCTTTACCTTTGTTGATTAAGCGATGGAAATGTAGAGTACATTACTTGACGCGTAGTACAGTAATTAAGGTTATCTCTTATTCCTTTCTGTATATTTTGCCACAAATCAACCCGAAAAAAAAGTTTCAAAAGAGTGCAGTATGTTTTTGTTGGTGGAGAATTTATGAGGATTTACATTGATTTCAATGGGAAACATTGATTTGGTTCATGAACATTACGAATTAGATTTGTAAGCCGAGGTTCTACTGTGTATCAAGTAACAGAATTAGTCAGTAGGAAAAGGTAAGGGAGAACTTAATTATCGTATAGAGAAATGAAAGTAATTGAAAGAAAACATAAAATGAGAACAATCACCAAAATGAGAAATGCAACTGTACATTCTGTACAAATGATTAAAAAACAAAAACAGAACGCAAAAAATTAAAGCAATTCTTCAAGAGATTTTGCAAGAAGGGACAGATCAGTTTGCCAGTGATTTTATGTAGTTTCAGGTTGTAAGTTATTTTGCAAAATATTTATGGGATTACCACTGGAAAGTCGAGGTCTCCCTTTGTTTGGAAAGTCGAGGTCCCCCTGTATTTCGGGCAGCAGTGGAAGGTGTCGACATTCACATGTCTTTAAACTGGTCTTGGGGACGATGTGTGACATTCTAGAGGAGGGCCGGCTATGGAAACTACTCCATGTTCCAGGCCTGCCATTGAGGCATTGCAGCTGAGCGGAAAGCCATCGCTCATTGTCTTGGCAATGACGTGTGGCTGGTGGACGCCTATCTATCTATCTATCTGTCTATCTATCTATCTGTCTGTCTGTCTGTCTGTCTGTCTGTCTGTCTGTCTGTCTGTCTATCTATCTATCTATCTATCTATCTATCTATCTATCTATCTATCTATCTATCTATCTATCTATCTATCTATCTATCCATCTAAATATATATACACACACACAGATATCTATATATACACACATACGCATATAAATATACACACACAAACTATACACACAAAATACATGAAAATAAAACTGTATTCATGCAACAATTTGTATATACATATATATGTATATGTGTTGTATGTATATATGTTGTATATGTAAATATATAAATATATATATATGTATAATTATAAACAGAGAGAGAGAGAAGGAGAGAGAGAGTGAGAGTATGCATATGTATTGTATGTATGTATATACATGTACATATATACATGCGTGCGTGTTTGTATATATATAATTTCCGGGCTACTGGACTACTAGCTATTACTTTTTTCACATGCGTTGATCACTGCAGCTTAAACAATGATGTGGCTAATTAATGAATTATTATGGGCTAACGAGATTCATGCTGCCAAAATATTAAGCCTGGTCACATTTGACCAATGAAATTACACATAGACACTGCAAAACACGTGTGTGGTTTACAGAAGTGGCATTTACAGCAACAACGAAAGAGCGACTCAGAAAGTGTGTCACGGAGGAATTCTGAGGTTTAATTCCGACACTGAAGCAGACGACTTTAGCGGTTTTAGTGAGCAGGACAAAGATGAGGATAGCGATCAATGACTTTTCCTGGTAGGCTACTGTATTTTTTATTTCTTTAACCAGATGTGTTACAGGCACTGTTTGGAAAAAATACATTGACAAATGTATGAAATTAAAAGTTAAAAAATCATTTTTTTTAACATCTTTCTGTGTGATATCTCATATGGACACTTGCGGGTAATAGACAAGTACGGCCTACATACACTACATCCATTTTTTTTTTTTCATATTCAGTGGGTGTGACTTATATTCAGGTGCGCTCAATAGTCCAAAAATTACCCTATTTATTTATTTATTTATTTATTTATTTTTATTTATTTTTTTTTTTATTTTTTTTTTTCCAGAGAAACCGCTGTTGCATGTCACAACATTTAAAGTTGGCTGGAGGTCAGGCAACAGAACTCCTTCTAAAGCCACCATTTTTTTTTTTTTACCACCAAGAATGACCCGGGAAATTTCAGACTAATGTTTAATACTGAAGTACTATTATTCTTTTCACCCAATGAAACATGAATGTAGCGTAAAAATCAGCCAGTGGATGCCCATTGAATTGTTCATTTCCTCACTTGTCAAAGCCAACGGTGTCCCCAAGGAGACCGACACTGAGGGTCCCGCGGGACAAACGTCGCGCACGGCAATCCACCTTAGGAACCCCGAAAAAAGCCAGAAGATCCCCCCAAACCACACTGTACACAAACTGCATCATCACTGGGACATCTTTTCCACAGAAGGTCATCTGCTCCGTTGCCCCAAAGCAGTGCACTTATGTAGCAGTAAATAGCCTTAGCACCAGACAGGCGCCAAAATCAAGCTGCCATTCCAGGAGTTAATGAGGTCTAAAGCAGTGGTAGCTGGGCCAAAGCAAGCCCTGCAAACACACTCCTGGACACAACACATCCAAGTGGACAACAGCCGCTCAAGTGGCTAATTGGAAGATTGGCAATCAGGGAACACGACAAACATTGCACCTCCTGTGTATCATTGACCTTGACTCCAATGCCAGCACGCACAAACACACACATGCTCAGAGGGGGAGAGAAAAACAAAGAGGGAGAGGAAAAGCAGACACGCTGCATGGAGCCGTGAGGCATCACATTAACACACACTGGCCTCCATTTTATCTCCTGTGGTCTTTGTCAGTGTTGCCTTTTTATCAGTTGGAAGCAGGCGGGGACTGGTTGGGGTGGGGGTCGGGGGGGGGTTGTCGTTTGATCATGCATGTGTGTTTGTGTGTTTGTGTATGCGTGTACATGCGACAGTTCCAATTTGGAAATACCTGACACCATCACCTCTGAAGCGAATATGGAAAAAGTGCCGTTTCGCTGTCTAAAAATAGGGCGCTACAAACATGATTATAATCACAACACTGTAGGTTTATCCAGCTTTGGACTTTGGAGTGCATTATACGGTATATTTAACATTATTAATTTGATATAGTAATATACAAATATATATTTATGTGTGTGTGTGTGGATTTACATATATATATACATATACCTAAGTTAGTATATATATTTACTTACGTACATATATATACACAGTAGAACCTCAGCCTGTGAATTCTGTATATATATATATATATATATATATATATGTACATATATACATTTAAATATGTTATTTCACATCATTTTCCATATGTTTTTAATTTCCCGCTGCTTTTCAGAAAACCTGTGCAACGGCAAGTTCCACAAACACCTTCAGGACCTGTACGCCCCCTTAGTGGTGCGCTACGTGGACCTGATGGAGTCGTCCATCGCTCAGTCCATTCACAGAGGCTTCGAGCGGGAATCTTGGGAACCTGTTAAGTAAGGATAGTTTCACTCTATCTTTTTTTTTTTTGCATGAGGAATGTTGTCATGAAGGACTGGGCTTGAGCTTGACTATGTTCACTTCTTCTCTACAAAGCCCTCGAAAGGAGTGTTTGCAGTATTCAAATCTTTTCTCGGTATCGGTAAAAGTACTGATACCGCAATGTTCAGATTCTCCACTATAGGTAAAAGTGCTGCAAATGTAATCTTAGATGACCAAATACAACGTTTATTGATTGAATTAGTTAAATATGATTTTTTATAATTAGCAATCTTTTAATTAATATCAATGTCCACAAACGTTCCTCCTTTGACCAACATTTTCACGGTTCAGTGATAACTCTCACTATTTCATTCCAAAAAAGAAAAAAGGAGGGCTTTTAATAAATTGTAACTTGTAATTCTGGTTTAAAATAATTCAAAACTCAAAAACAACTGATTTCTTAATGGGATCTTTTCTCTTTATTATATTGAAAAAATAATGTATGAAGGAATATATGAATAAATAAATGAATAAATACATTTTGAAAATGTAAACCCCTAATGATTCCGTGCAATGGCTGTAAATCTGCAGTGGTACCAACAGTATCGCAACTACACAAAGTTCAACTGACATCCGCAAAGTCAATTTTGTCTATTCACATTTTGTCTATTCACATTTGGGGCAGAAAACAGACCAGGATTTGATCGATTAACGGATCATTTCTACGAGTTTTTCTGGTTATTTGTTCTGCAAATAATAGTTTTTATATATTCTTAGCCGCCAGGCATCATCACATTGATATGCAGAACTGAATAATAATCAGTGCAAATCACCTATGAGCGTTATGAATATGACACGCGACCGTCCTTACGCCAATCAGTGAAATTTAGGTTTGATTTAACAGATGTTTTTTTTCGCTAACCCACCAGACTGGGTAACTTAAGCACTGCTGGTCAGGTGAAGGAATTAATCTGGGGCTGGGGTGTTAAAGGGATCCCCGGTTACCAAGATGTTACTGTCATATTTAATAACTATTTGTACCGGCTACATAAAAATGATCATAAATTCTCTCAATGTATCTTAGTTGGTATAAAATTTTACAAAAAACCTAACTTGTAGGCCGCCATTGTTGTTTACGTCACAACGCTGTCCGGGTAGTGACGTTGCAAGGTTGGCTCTTGGCTCGGTCCAGTTCATTTTACCTTACGGGGCAAAAACACATCATCAGTGCAACCCTTCCCATTTGAACCCGAGAGAGACATGAGTGAAGAGGAAAACGCTGAAGAAGAAGTCCAAATGAGCTTCAAAATGAAGACAATCAAAGACACAAAGAGGCGAGAGTCGGCAAAGGCCATCGGCCTGCATGCTGCGACTGCGTTGCTATGCTAACAGAGAGAGAGCATCTTTTGTAAGGAGCTCCACATTTTGTCCTCGGATGTCTTACAGACCGCTGTACTATCATCAGATGCTACTTCTGCAGTAGCGGGTTATTTAAAATCTCTCAGGAGAACAATGCCACAGCCAGAAAGTGGCTGTGGCATTTTTACTTTTAAAACTAACAGCACCCTGAGCTCTTTCAGCAGCTTCGCTTTGCGAAATGCGTCAAATGCATCCGTAGAGTAGCGGCAAGAGCAAAGCCACCGGTCCTTCGGAAGTTCTAGACGTCCACAAGCAATTTCCCACTCCTTTCTTCTCTTCCTGTCTCTTGGAAAGCTGTGTAGACTAGCAACAGTCCCCTCTGTTTCCCTTGGACTTGAAATTGCACCCACAAAGCAGCACAAACTATCACGATTACCATATATACCGTACCGTACCTAACGAAAGCTAACACTTGCGGAAAGCCATAGTTAACACGAGCAACCTGTATATGTCATCATATCCAGCATGCATTGCGCTAGTAAAACAATAGCGGCGCCCCCGGGATTAAAATATGTCATAAATTGCTATTTTTAAAGAAATAACACTGCTTTTTTGAACATCACGTTCTTGTATGAAACAAATATAGTGGCATATGTATGCTTATTAGTCTTCCCACGCAGGGGTTCCCTTTAGGACCTTTTCTGGGTGGAATTCTGATGTCAAGTGCTGATCAATCTTTTTTGCATATAAAATTCATCATTCATTTGAGGCAGAACACGTTCAACGGAAATTCTTCTCCACATTCATCTTTTTTTACATTTTCCAATACTTAGTACTATTTTTATCAACACTATCCAGTATGAGACAAACAGTAAAGCATATTTATGCCTATTAATCCTCCCAGGCGGGGGTTCCTTTTAATGCAAACACCTTGTCTTGTTTTAACGTCTCACTTCATGGAGCAACTCTCTCTTCCTCCTTTTCTTCCTTTTTTGTTTTTTTATCACACCCTCTTTCTCTCCACAGGACTATAGCAAGCACTCTGCCAAATGTCAACCTCCAAATGCCCAAAGTACCAAATCTAACAGTGCCAAGTGTTAACCTCCCACAAATGCCCAGCTTTTCTCCACCTAACTGGATGACGGCTAATAATGAGTCAGAGTGTGTACTCGCCTCGCAGACTGAGACATGCGCGCATGTCTTCGGCATGAACGGAGCTTCCTTAGCTACAGCTTTCGGAAGCGAGGGGATCACACGCGCTATGAATATCCGCTGTTTCATACTGCGTTTGTGTCTCAGGGCTTCTATTAATCAGTTTTTTTAAGCTGGTTAGTTTTGTCATTCAAGGCACATGAATTACTATTCACCAAACACATCGTGCAACCGAAGCCCACCGACAGAGAGGAGCAAAGGTGTTTTTGGAGGGTGGAGGGGGGCTTCCTGCAGAGTGTGACCTGTCACCACACCGCGCCCACCCCTGCTTCTCCTCAGGAAACCGTGGGGGAGCCCACTTTCACTCGTAAAACCAAAACCTCACAAGCTTGGATTGGAAAAAAAAAGCCAACAACAAAAAAAAAATGGATCTTCAGTTCCGTCTGTCATTTAGATTTAATTTCCTTTCCCCAGCCAAAAAAATGAGGCGATAACATATCCGTTGACCGAAGCAGGGCTGCGAGCTCCGTTCATGCCAACCCTGTGACATGAGACATGTGGATGGATGGCGGAAAATTCTGTACGCAGATTGTGATCTTCAACAGAAGGATGCAAACCCATAGGAGTGAAATGAAAAAAGTGTGCATTTGTGTGCGGTATACCACATACTGTGCATTTATTCTGTGTGTCATTTTTAACTTAAGAAATCTAATTTTCATTCTCCGAAACTTCAAATTCCGCCATCCTGTACTTGTTATGATTTGCGTCTTTCAAAATGGTTCC
The DNA here is from genome assembly GCA_901007705.1 of Fistularia tabacaria. NCBI lineage: Eukaryota > Metazoa > Chordata > Actinopteri > Syngnathiformes > Fistulariidae > Fistularia > Fistularia tabacaria. The sequence goes on from CAAKHD010001827.1 coordinate 44,206, forward strand.
TTACCTTTACGTATCCTGAATATCCCTATTGTTTTTGCCCCTCACCTCAATGTGCCCCCTTTCAGGTTAAAAAAACGACTCCTGTGTCTTTTATTTATTTATTTATTTTGTCAGCTCTTTGTGACTTTAAACCTGTTTCGTAATTCCTCCACTTTACCCAAAATCCACCTTTCTGCAAAGCGACAAGCTGAGGGTTCCCATTTTTCATGTTCTTCAAAAAAAAAAAAGACTTCATCTACTAAAAACCCGGAGAATGTGCTTTTAGATACAGCGGGAACCCTGAATTTGTTAAGCGTTGACTTGTCATGTCTGTGTGTGTGTGTTTTTTTGTCAAACTTAACTGAGCCGGGGGATTCTACAAAGAACACAAATCTGAACACAGGCACACACATCCATGCATCACACATACACGCACATACACGCAAACTCACTAATACTTCTTGATGTGTGAATGACAGGATTGAATGTGAATAAATTGTCACCCTAACTGAGCCCTGTGTGTGTGTTTGTGTGTGTGTTTGTGTGTGTGTGTGTGTGTGTGTGTGTGTGTGTGTGCATACATATCCGTGTGGGGGTTGCACACACTTTGATAAAGAGCACAAATTGTTGCGATGATGCATCAGCGAATCAGCAAATCATCTATGTCAATCTATCCATCTATCTATCTATCTATCTATCTATCTATCTATCTATCTATCTATCTATCTATCTATCTATCTATCTATCTATCTATCTATCTATCTATCTATCTATCTATCTATCTATCTATTTATTTACACGAACACACAGACAGATATATATTTTTGTATTTGTATGGTTTTATATGAATATATGTGTGCATATTTATACATCTATATATGTATTTATATGTATTGGCACACATGCATTATATATTAAATGTACAATGGAGATTGATTTATTGTTTATGTCAAAAATATAATTTGAAAATCAAAATCAATCGGTGTGTAAGCGTGTGTGTGTATCGTGTGTGTGAATATGTACGTAGAATTGTGTGGATGTATATGTATGTAACAATGTAAAAATATATATATTTTGCACATGCACAGATTAAGTATATATAAGAAATACATAGGAGACTAATATATTCAAATATGTAAAAAATACAAGACAGAAATCAGAATCAGTTGGTACATTTGATGCATATATTGAAGCTGAAGGAATAAGATGTGCATATCTTGCATATTAGGGTTGCGTATAAATATGTTAATAATGCTGGATTAATTTGAGCCTCAAACCCAGGGTTACATGAAGAACATATCAATAAATAGCCAAAGTTGACTTAACTTACTTCTAAAACTCCTCTCGGGTCCATCCCCTGACCTCTGACCCCGTGGCTCCCGCAGCAACGGTTCGGGGACATCCGAGGATCTCTTCTGGAAACTGGACGCCCTTCAGACATTCATCAGAGACCTCCACTGGCCCGAAGAGGAGTTCGGCAAACACCTGGAGACCCGGCTAAAGCTCATGTCCAGCGACATGATCGAGTCCTGCGTCAAACGGTGAGAGCAACGCATGTTTCTTATTTCTCCCAAATGGAACATAACGTCCTACAAAGATGTTGGAAGCAATTTGATGTTATGGTAATGAGAAAAACACAAAATAGCACCTTTATTCCTCAAAGATCTTTGTCACTTTTCCTTAAATAGACAGTTTTGTTTCCCCTCACAGTCCAAAAACATGGGTTCATTGAAGAATCTAAAATGTCCTTAGTGTTAAAGAGAGAGTGGATGTCTCTATATGTGGCCCTGTGATTGACAGGTGACCAGTCAGGTTATGTTCTCTCGCCCAGTGTCAGCAGGGATCGGTACTGGAGCCACTTTTTGCACATAAATATACAACTATATAAGCTGATGCAGCCCATATTTATTCATTTTATTCATCAAATAGCATTATGTTACTCAAACAATTTCATTTCTTGTGCAAATACATCTCAAACAAGAAAAGTTAAACAAAATTAAAATCACTGTAACATTAAACAAAAATTACAAATTAAAAGAAAATATTCATAATAAATTGACAAAAACTTTGGTGTCTGACATTTTTCCTCACTTAGTTGATTAAACTTATTTTATTTTTGTGCATCATATAATATCAATATGATTTTGTTGGTTTCCGTGGTTTCCTGTTCTCTTCAGAACGCGGGCGGCGTTCGAGGCCAAGCTCCAGAGGAGCAGCCGGGCTACAGACTTCCGTGTCCCGCAGTCCATATGCACCATGTTCAACGTCATGGTGGACGCCAAGTCACAGTCCGCCAAGCTGTGCGCCATGGACCTGGAACAGGAGGTAAGATGGAAAAGGGGAACACACACACACACACAGACATACACGCACGCACACACTTATCCACGGTTTGAATTCACGCCAATTTTTTTTTTTCTATTTTGTCTGGTTGTTTTCTGTAACTTCTTTTAAATTAATTTGTTGATAATTTAAACAGACCATTTCCGGGACACCTCCTGCTGAATTTGAAGTTTTAATATTATTATTTATTATTTCTACTTAACATCTTGGTGATGTAAACATATGTGAATATAGAAAAATAGTTTAATTGCAGATATTTTTCAGTGTAAAGTGTAATACTTGCCTGTTTGGTTACACTTTGCATTTTATTATATGATCTTTTTAAGTCATAGTGTTGTCAAAAAAAGAAAAATGTTTCTTGTTACACTATTTTTATATTTTTTCTGTTATTTATTGTGTTTTCATTCTATTAAAAATAATAATTTGGAACAAAGTACCAGTTACACAATATCTGCAAATGCGTACTTTTGATTTTTCTATAAAGTAAATCCTAACTTTTTTTGTACATTCTGTACTTCCTTTGTGTATTTAAATAAGAGAATATTGTTTTTGTTTTGCACATGCTTTTCCTGCCAATTGTGCAAAGGGGTAATCAGGAACAAAGGACATAAATAATAAAGAACAGAAAACAGAAGGAATTGTGTGCACTTGCTACATATAGTCATCACCATCCTTTTCACTGCAAATGTGGCTTCCATGAAGGGACATCCTAACTCTCTGTTTTGAAAGAATATTTTAAAAATAACATTTTTCATTTCCAATCTATTTTTTTCTCGTTTTCGCAGCTTTCCCCCCTTGTATCCTCCTCGTTTTGCAGTATTCGCTTTATTTTACATGTGCCATGTCGCCTCCAACGTCTTATCTCTGTTGCCTTTTTTTTTTCTTCTCCTCCTCACTGTCTTGTGAAAGTTTGTTAGAGACTGGGTAAGTGTGGCTCCAAATTCAATTGTAATCTCACCCTCCAGTTCCCAAATGTATAATTAGTCATCAGTTTTCCCTGTCTGTATTCCTGCACTCTAATTGTTTGGATTTCATTAGCATATGTGTAGATAGTATTGAATATACATGGGTTGGAAGTGAGATATCTCGTATTTCGCAGAATCCTGAGACTGATACCAATTACTGACAATGAATTAATTATTGCTAAGTTCCTTGCTGTCCTGTTGGTTTTTCGTGCTGAAACAAAGCCTTCCCTGACATGAAGTTTCCATGACAGCAGGGATTTAGTGGCACAAATGGCTCCCTCACTGGTCTGAGGGAATGCTCAGACACGCAAATGCTGCTATTCTAAAGTTATAATAATAATTATCAATAATTACAATAAAGAATACAAGTTTAATAATAATAATAATGATGGAGACAATAATGATAATACTGATACGACTACTTCTACTGCTACTACTACTACAACTACTAATGATACTAATAAAATGATACATATAGACATAATAAGAATTATAATTATTGTTATTATTATTATTATTAGTAGTAGTAGTAGTAGTAGTATTATGACAACAATAATGATACTACTACAACTAATAACAATGATAATAATAATAACCATTATACTTCAGAATTAAGAAAAAAAGTAATGATTCCAATAAAAATAATAATAATAATAATAATAATAATAATAATAATAATAATAACAGTATAATAAAGATAATAGTGATGGTGACAATAATAATAACACTACTTCTACTACTACCTCTAATAATAATCATAAAAATAACAATTATACTTATAGTAATAATGATAATACTAGAAATGATACCAATAACAATAATGATGACGATGGCAAAAATAAAAATATATATAAATAATAATGGAAAGTATGGTGGTCCAATCAAACTCATAGCAAGAAGATTGATGGTTCAAGTCCTACAGGGGGTGGGGGGGCTTCCTTTTTGGACTTTGCATGATCAAATAGAATAATTGGAGATCCAAAATTTGGGTCCAAATACAAAAAAGTGACTGAGAGAGTCAATTGGGATATGTCTCTATTTGCGGCCCTGTCATCAACCGGTGACCAGTCCAGGGAGATTGCATATAGATCATTACAAACGAAAATATTAATAAAGATTATAATAACAAAAACAAGGACAACATACTCAATAATAAAGAAAATTCTACTAATAATAATTATGATTATAATTTTAATAGTGATAATAATAATAATGATAGTTGATAGTATGATAATCATAATAATGATCATCATACTATCAACTACAATACAAACAATAATAAGAAGACTGTTTTATTTAAGTGTTATTATGGATGTTTGGACAGTGACTTTCAAAACCTTTCACTGAAATCCCTGTGATCATTTCCCTTTTTTACAACATGAACTCCAGAGAAACCACATCATGCTCAAAAAGTTTCATTTACTTCCAAACACGCATCTGATCACCTCTTTCATTTATTCACCGGATATTACTTAAGTAATTGAAGGGGACCGATCAATGAGCAGGAGAGCGAATCGTGAAACCGACATTTAATTGGTTTTATTGCATTCAGAAAAAGAGACACAAACATTGACATTTCAACCTAACACCAGCCAGTGAAACAGAAAGTTGTCCTCCTGTCTGTTATGTGTCAAAAGGGTTCTGTATCAAATGCATTGGCTTTGTTTATTTATTTATTGTTCTTAATGAAAATCAGTTATTATAAAGTAATATATTAGACACAGCAAAAATCTCTATTTTTCTCACTCTATTTCTAAGTAAATATATAATAAAAGAAGAATTAAAAGTGTAAAAGCAAAGAAAAAAAAAACACAGTACGGTAAAAGAAACATAAATGAAGTCAATTGATTTTTTTTTTATTTTTTGATTTTGTCATGGAACCACTTAACTATTGCTCCCAAAGACATACTTTAAAATGGTTGTAAACTTCCCCTTTATGTCATCTGCACCTGGATGGAGCCTCAATAAGCCTATACGAACTTTTTTTTTTTCCCCCCTTTAGAGACAATATCATTCCCAGATCGACAATCTTATCGAGGAGACTGTGAAGGAGATGATAACCCTGCTGGTCGGAAAGGTACAAAACACATTTTCATTCTGTTGCCACCCTAGAATAAACTCACCTTGGGCTTGAATATGCACTCTAAATGATTCAAGGGCCCTTGTGCTTGTGGCAAAATTGCTAACCAATTTTATTTGAAATAATCAATTTTAATGTAAAATTAAAGAGCACAAACATTTTTTTTGGTCTCATTTTTAGAATATCGCAAGCATGATATATCGAAGTATATATTGCATTATATGGCGTGTGTTAATGAAAGATTAGGTGGACTGTGCTGTGTTTGAAAAGAGGGAAAAATGAGATATAGCCAATATCGAAAAAATTTAACTAAAGTGTAATGATAGACGGTGGCATGGTTCCGTGGTGTTTAACTTTTCGTCTCAGTTAAACTACAAAGCAGTGGAAATGTTGATTGACATTTTATATGTGAATATATAATATTGTATATACAGTATGTATATTGAATGAATTCAGTAAATAATATGGAGAATATAGTGACAGGTAAATTAAAAGCATAACAAAAAACATTTACTATTTTTACAACCCTCAGTGCAGGGTAAGTGTTCTAAATAATGAATGTGTACATTTTTGTTGCAATTAAACTACAAACCAGGTTTGAGGGGGAATATGCAGATTTTTTATGTGATTATAATATGTTGCATTTGTATACTGAATATGTATATTGTGCATACCCCCACCAAGGACTGATAACAGACAGTCTTATCTTATCTTATCTTATCTTATCTTATCTTATCTTATCTTATCTTATCTTATCTTATCTTATCTTATCTTATCTTATCTTATCTTATCTTATCTTATCTTAACTCTGCTTGGATTGATGTTAAGAGATTTTTTTTTTCCTAATCATATTCCATCGATAACATGGAGAATACAGTTACAGTCAAATTAAAAACAAAACAAAACATATTTACTATTTTTACAACCCTCAGTGCAGGGTAAGTGTTCTAAATAATGAATGCATGTTAAGGTTCCAGCAAGTTCAGTTTCAAGTTTGAATGTGTACATTTTTGTTGCAATTAAACTATAAGCAGGTTTGAGGGGGAATATGCAGATTTTTATCTCATCTTATCTCATCTTATCTCTGCTTGGACTGATGTCTACATTTTTTTCTATATCTATTCACCAAATAACCTGGTGAATACAGTTCCAGTGCCAGCAGTGTTTTAATGTTTAATTTCTGATGCAATTAAACTACAGAGCAAGGTTTGAAGGGGTATGTGGGAATATGAAATACTGCATTTGAATATTGAATGTGTATATATTGTGCATTCTCTCACTGCATGACTTATAACAGACTATCTTATCTTATCTTCTATTATCTGTAGCCCTGAGTGCAGGATAAGCCTTATTCACAGATGACTGAATGAATGAGTGAACGATACTAGAATCATTGTAGATGTATGTAGTGCACAGAAAAATCACTCTTCTTGCCACTCCTAAGATTTTATTTATAATATTTGCAGTCCTATTAGGTTCTCTGGTTTTGATTCTTCTCTCTCTCGGGCAGTTCGTGGTCATCCTAGAAAGCGTGCTGGCCAAACTCTCCAGGTACGACGAAGGAACGCTCTTCTCCTCCTTCCTATCTTTCACAGTAAGTAGCACATGGTGATCCAATCAGTCCGGGGATCCTAGTTGATCCCATATAAAGGTTACCCGAGATGCTCAGAGTTAAGTAATTCTGCAGAATAATAATAAATATAATTTCCTAAACGCAAAATCACACAGTGACATTTGCACAATGAGAATGGAGATATTTCATGCATTTTTTTTCCGCAAGATATAAGGAATAAGTGGCATTTCAGTTATTCCGCTGTTGTCATTTTTTATTTGTTAGATAGGCGTCCTTATTTTGGTTAAGTGGGGAAAAAAAAGGGGGATCTCCAATGATCACCCAGTCTTGGAGTCAGTGTTCCATGTTTGTATCCATACTGGATGACCTTTCCGCCAATCTTTCCTTCTCCGGCAAACAGCTCAACACCTCAGCTGGTTCTCCTCGGTGTGACAAAAGCCAGGTTATTGAATTTGCGAGTGCACTTTTGCAGTTGAAACGGGTCCGTGTGAGTCACCGCTGCCAGTTGAGCAGGTGATAACTGCAGGATGTCCCGCAGCCACGGAAGCCTTTTGTGTGAAAAGTGGCTTCGCGGCTGGAGCGCTGACCGATTCTTGCCCACGTCTCTCTTCTTTTATGTCAAGGTGAAAGCTGCCTCCAAGTACGTGGACGTACCTGTAAGTCTGATTTTTGTCACTTTTCACACGCTTGTATTTTTGTATGCATTTTCGAGGGAATTTCGGAAAATGCTATCTGTTGTGCATGGAAACCCAAAATGTACCAAATAATCGGTCTAAATTAACAATTGTCAATTGCTTATGATGATACCAATAAATAAACAGGATAATTAGTTCAATATGGGGGAGAGAAAATGCACTGTATCGTCCGTATGATTTTTTTTCTCCCCAATTTCAAACTGCAAAGTACTGAGTGGACTCCCCCCCCCCTCCCCGTCGTGTTTATGTTTGTGTATGTTGCCTGTGTAACACGGACAAATGTTTGACCGTGCTTTCACATGCATTCATCATCCACATGGTGTCGAGTGTCATATTTCCACATCGACCGTCCCCCGTGTTTGTCCATTCATATGCATGTGGCCAGACACAGACAGCCCGCCTCGTGCCTCTCGCTTCGCCGCATACATTGTGAGTCCGTGTTGCACAACACATGCCCGTTTTTCGGCTGTCGGGTTAACAGTGGTTCTGCTTGTGTGTGTGTGTGTGTGTGTGTGTGTGTGTGTGTGTGTGTGTGTGTGTGTGTGTGTGTGCGCGCGCCAGAGTCGTATTAGCTGCCAACACTTCCGGCCGTAGCAACATGCCAAATTTCAAATTAATGCCTTGTCAGTGCATGTGAAGAGGCAGTGCGTTAGCTGGCCAGGGTCACACTTTCCAGTCCAGAATGCTAATTGTGTGCTTAATGTCGAAAATTAGGGTTTATTGGTTAAAAAGAAAAAAAAAAAGGAGTCAATTACACATATGAGCATCACTGCAATGTGTTAACTAGAAGCAAGAAGGAGTTCGAGGGATACAGAGCCAGAGCAAAGATGGGTTTAGTGGAACTAAAAAGGTTTGATGTTTCACCACAAACAAAAACCTATGATGAGCAGGGAGAGCTAGTTGATTCTAGTATTGCCTCCGGTGAATATTTTAGATGTGGGAATGGCAGGCCGCTCACAATCTGCTCTCTCTATGAACCCTATTGAGAATCCGCAGTTCTTTTGCACATGCCCAGACTGTGAGGGCTGGTTCCCGGCCAACCCGAGACGTCTCGGACAAAAGCAGACTGAATAAAAATTGAGCCTGCCTGCCTGTTGCGTCCAGTCACCCTGTATGAGAAGCTTTTACTTGTAATACAATTTGCCCAGAGTTGAAACTTTCTTTTTCGTTCAACGTTCCACTCTCTGATTCACAAATGGCAGCTTGGAAAAAGCAGTAAAAGTCAGATATTATTTATGTGCCATCTAATAACATGTTCGAGTACGAATGATTTTGATATCTGTGCATTATTTGATTTGGAGAAACCTTGGGTAGATCCAGGCTCAAAGCCGGTGGCCTTCTGCCTCAACCAGTAGGGGTAGAAAGGGCAAGAGGGAAGGACAGAGAGATAGAAAACAAGATTGTATTGGGGGCGGGGGGTGGAAGGGCACAAATCATCTCATGCTAATGACAACAGTGCTGCTAACAGCTATATCATAATAGCTAAAAGGATATGGAAATAGCTTGAATATTCAGTAGCACAAGCCACATCCCCTGGGAAGCTGTGAAACAAGAGAGCTCATGAGGGAAGATATTAAGTATGAAATATTACATAACTAATTCTTCTAAAGTCTAAAGAATGAAGATTAAAGAACAAATGGAAGATGAAATGCTTTTTTTTTGTTTTGTTTTTTAAAAATGTATCAATTTATGAAAATTAGTCTAATTATTTGTTTACTTTTGTCTTTTTTTGTTGTTGTTTTGTTTCCCATAAGTTAGATCAAAACACAATCGACATGTCCATCACAACTATCCAACTGCGCGGTCTAATTTGCAATGTTTTTTAGGTTGTTTTTTTGGTAGACTCAAACCATCACGCCAACACTTGATGTTGAAACAATTTTAACAGCTGGAAGCGGCAGAGAAAAATCACAGTCGACAGGAACGCAATTTTCTACAAAAACAGCTTTTTAACACTCAATTTCTCCTTTTCAGCTGTATTTTTGCATACATTAATGATTATCATGAGTAAAACAGTGAACAATCGCATCGATAAATTCTACTTTGAAACATAATAAAACATTTTTAATCATGACAATATCGTCTTTTATGTCATATAGTGAAAACACAGCTGGGTCAAAGTAAAGGCTCCATTACTTCTAATATAATGACCCTCGTCATGTTCAAAATGACAGGAAAAAAGTATTTCTTCCATCTTGGTGATTCACTGATGAATGTCTCCCTTACTCTTGCAGAAGCCGGGAATGGATGTGGCCGACGGCTACGTTACCTTTGTCCGTCACTCACAGGACATGCTAAGGGAGAGGGTCAATGAGGAGGTGTACATAGAAAGACTGTTTGACGTAAGTACCTCTACTTATCTTCTCCAGCTTCGTCTTCGGAGTGATCAGGCAACTTGGTAAAGTCACACGTGTAAAATGAACCATTATTCTGAGCTTTTTAAATCATCAAAGCCGGCTAGATGAGAACAGCTTCGGGAGTGTGCACGTGCAGTGTTCACACAAAGGGGCTGTACATTTTCTCACTAATTTCATCTTCCATGTTCCAGCTTGAATTGTCTGTTTTGGAATTGGATGGTTGTCAGTGAGTGACATTATCACTGCAGGGGAGCAGTGAAGGAAAGAGTATTGGCAAAACAGGAAACCGCATTAAATCAATAATAGACCGTGGCTTAGTTTCCTGACCACGGAAACCAAATCATAAACATTGCAGTTATCAGTTTTAAACTGTCTCCATTACAATGTGTCCACAGGGAGCACCAATGAACTTTATGAATGGGCTGTTAATGTGAGTGGTATTCCCAGTACTGGGGAAATTCAGTTGTTGCAGCAGCAACATTAGAGAAAGAAAAAAAACAAAAAAACAGGAAAGATATATACACACATATATCAGTGCAAACACATATGCACATAAGTCACCATACATTCCCACACACACGTATACATACATTTTTACACACATACCCATAGTTACATAAATATATATACAGTATACACAATATACACATACACATATATACACACACATTTACACATAGATAGCACACATGAGCAAGAATAAATAAATTAAATGAACCAAAGTGATCCGTGGTAGTTATAATAACTATCAACTTATTAGTTATTAATAACTATTAATAACTAATAACTATTATTATTATTATTATTATAAAGATAATTAATATTCATTAAATAGGTAATAATACTAATGACACATATCTTTATTATTATTAGTAGTAGTAGTAGTAGAATGGTATTATTATTATTATTGTCATTATTATTATTATTATTATTGTTGTTGTTGTTGTTGTTGTTGTTGTTTTTACTATAACAATAATGTCCCTCTCACCACATGATAAATTACATTGGAGGGGAAGATACACTGAATAAAGTGACAACCTGTTTGGTTTGACTCAAATGCAAAATGCTTATGTCTGATACAGATGATGACAAGATAGTTATTTTTTACATTTTTTTATATTTTGTTTCATGTGTTTTTGTTTTTTTAAAATTAAATGAATTTTTCTTTAATTTTTCATTTGTTGGATGAGATTGTGATGCTTCTCAAACAGATATGTCTTTTCTTCTTGTATCTCCAACTTTAACCAAGTGGTATCACTCTGGGGTCTCATCCAGTCCAGAGCCACCGTCTTCTACTGACACTGTCTGTACAAACACACCGGTGTCCTTCTGCATGACTGATTCAAAGCAATCAACTCAAGCTGTAATCAACCTTCCACTCTGTCACGTGACACCGCTTTCCTCAATTAACGGCGATGAGGTCAAGCAACACCAAAACAGAGACCTGAATCTGAGCCTCCCCCCGGTCAGATCTCTGGGTTTCTCCAAAAGTACGCTAAAACAATCCCCGCTGCCGGATGAGTCGCAGCTCTTTGCCTCCGCACCCCTTTGTCTCACGGTGTTTGTGTGCAGTGTTGCAAGCAACGGGCCTCCTTGAGGGATTATCCTCACTATGTATCTGAGTCGGCAAACAACAGTTAATCAGTTTCAAAAAGAGGCACAGAAGATCACTTTGTAAAACGGCTTTGCAGCCTAACAACTGCAGATTCTCAATACCCCTCCATTTATTTCTCATCAGCTGCTTTGAAAAGAAGCATTAAGACCTGAGGTTCGCAAAAGGTCACTGTTGAAAAGGCAGAGATGAGGGATAGCTCAATATTTTTTTTCTAACTAGGTGAAAGATAGCACACGTTGCTCACTAATCCATTTTGATATATTTAACTCAATATTGCCGTCATTAATTCCTCATTCAGGCACAAAATGTGTCATTTGAGTTGTCAGTTGTGGTTGATACATCAAAGTCTTGTGATTTATTAATTTAGTAGCTAATATCCTCCTATTATCCTGCTATGACTTCAGCCACCAGAGGTTACCTGTCACACAAGGTACCTTTCCACTAGAACTGTGATTTAAATACTTCTTTGTTTTCTATCATGCCAGCAGGCCCTCATTGCACTCTGGTATTTTCCATTGCGAATCCTTACAAAATTGTCAGGGGTGACAACTTTTGCAATGATGACTAAGGTGACCAATTAAATGGGTAAACTAACAGGTGACAAGTCAAATTTACGTTTGGCTTGTCAAAAGTACAGAGCAATACAATGGGTAACCAATAGGTGGCGATATAAACACAAAGATGTTCGCCCGAGCTACATAAGCTACAAGGAAGGTACATCTAAGATTGTTCACGAGTGAAATTATTTACATTGACCAGAGTGGATTGGCCATTCATTTATAGAAGAATGGTCAATTTACTTTGAGATATCTGTGAATATGAAGACAGAAGCCAGTTTGACCATTGCCCCTATGACGAAAGCATGTATGTGCAGCCTGCACGGGAAACGTAATGATGAATGCATGTATGCGCAAGCTCTCCCGGAAGCCACAGGGAACACATTGAACGGCCTGTTTTTTGAAACAACAACAAAAAAGTATACATCGGATATCACATGAGAGTATGAGAGAAATCGGGCGATTTCAACCTGACTGAGAATTGCCCCAAAAAGGGTCAGCTCCCCACAGAGTGGCGTTGTACATTGATTGGACATGCCATTCAAGGGCAGCTACAATGTCCAGAACTGCTGGAACAGCGGTAGAATGTGATTTTAAAAATTGAAATGAACAACCGCCCCTAGTAAGGAAAGAACAGGTATGGAGCTGAACCGACATTCAACCGAAAAGAGTTGAACATTTGCAGTCCTATGGCTTTACAGAAAAAGGAGGACAACTCCCAGGGCTAGCTCTTTACAGTAACATGTTTTCTGAAACACAACGTGTAGCCAAGAAGCATCAGTTCAGTTATGGTAGCTTTTACATTCATCTTCCGTTTAGAAAGACACTGAGCTATATATGTAACGGTCACCTACTGATCAGCCAGTTCATCGTGCAATGTTCGGAAAGCGTGTTCACGATACATGGCGTTGGCTGGAGATGGATAGATTTCAAACCATACCTGAACGCCTTTTGTAAAGTGTGAACATTTAGAAAGGAATCAAATGCACCTTTAATTGTCAAACAATGGGAAATTTCAATTCGGATATCAAAAAGTGGACACTGCAGAAGAGGTTGTTAAGTTGTAAATATTATATGTTAAAAACAGTAGCATATAAAATATCGGAAAATATAGACAATAAAAAAAAATGTAAAACGAGCAATTTGGTAGATTGCATTACAAAGAGCAATGATGTTATAATGTAGTATGATAATAGCGGCTAAAGCAAGCTGGCCACACTAATCAAAACCGCAATACACAGAACATGGAAAAATAAAGAAAAACCTGTGATTATTCTTGTGTTACGACTTAAAAAACGATACTTTAGTAAAGATCTCAAAGCGGATAACGTGGACCCCATGTTGACCTTCACCATGGACCCTTAGTGACCCTGTAATTCAACGAGACAATCACTAAATAATTGAAATATATTTATATATTGGTCTGTTTTGCTTATTTCATTTTAATTCATCAGGTAAAAGGAGCTAGAGGCTATCCCAGTTGTCATTGGGCCAGAGGCAGAGTTCGACCTAAACCGGTCAACGGTCAATCATAGGGCCACAAATAGAGGCTTACAACCATTTTTTTACTTTTTCTTCTGGAATGTGGTTGTCATTGTTGGTGTTGGTTACACCACCAACTAGTAATTAAATGAATCTGCTGTGAGGATGTGTCCGGATGTGATTGGCTAACACCCTCAGATAAAGGACTAGCTGGAGGACACCCCACGATGCGGTGCGTGTCAGCAGTAATCAAAGATTACTCTGGTAATCTTGGATTGCAAACTTGCTTTTGTCATTCAGTTAGGGGGCCTTTCACAAAAACATGTTTTGCCCCGCTGCCATCTTAAGCCAAAGTTAGGTCCTCCTAAAACTTAACAATTCTTGAAGATGTCGTCTACTTATTTTGGCTATTTTATTTTGTATTGTCGTCATCTAGGGTTTAGACAAGTAACCATAAAGTCTCTCAGTATCAGAATAATCCCCACCACGCTGTCAGCGTATCCCTACGCCGGACCTTCTCTTAGTGTTTAAGACTGCGTGATGCATTTCCTGGTAAATTTCAGAAAATAAGGGTGATTTATCCTTTTAGCATACACATCATACAGTAGCCACATAGTTCGCTTATTAGCGTTAGAATTCCATGTTAGTTGTACAGTAGAACCTTGGCTTACGAATTCAATTTGTTAATTTCCTCCGTTTGCAAACCAAATCAATTATTCCCATCGAAATCAATATAGATCCCATTGATTCATTCTCCAGACCAAAAATACATATTTATATTTTTGAAACTTTTTTATGGATTTTTTTTGGCAAAAATACAGAAATTAATTAAAGATAACCTAAATTATTACCATGTTTCTGGTGTTCTTTCTCTTCTTGCTGGCACTTGTACTCAATGTTTCCTTCACTAAATCAGCAAAAGTAAAGCCTTATCGCATATGAGACCCTCGCTAATGCTATGTCCAGTTACCTGTCATTCATTAATAGAAAACTAACAATCGCTTTTCTATTTCTTCCAAAAGTTGAGATCTTTGCTTTGTTAACATAGTGGCCCATTTAACCACATCAGCTATCTTTAGCACATCTTTGTACTTAAGGATTGTACAGATGGTTGACTTAGCCATGTCATATTGTTTGGCGAGATCTGTAACACGATCACCGCTCTAATTTTTTAGCTATTAATTCCTTCTTCACATCAACTGAAAATCTTAACTTTTTCTTAACATTACTATCGGTAGCACTCTTAACCTTTTTGGGAGCCATAATGAGGACCAGCTTACTGAAACAAGCACAAAAAAGCATTATAATAGTAGAACACAATGATGAACGATGCAAACAAACCAGGAGTAGCATGCACGACTGCTGCTACAATACAACGCTATAACGCAGAGAAAGTCCGTGAGTTCAATTGTTTCTGTGTTCGTACTCAGAGGCCTGTTGGCCTTGTTGCATTGTTGCATTTTTTTTCTTCTTCAGATCAACTGTAATTCCTATCTTCCTCTTAAAACCGCGAGCGCTAGAACTTCTTGGGGAGCCCTAATGAGGGCTAACTTACTGAAATAAAGCGTTTTAAAACTTTTTCTTAACACTACTATCGGTAGCACTCTTAACCTTTTTGGGAGCCATAATGAGGACCAACTTACTGAAACAAGCACAAAAAAGCATTATAATAGTAGAACAAGATGATGAACGGTGGAAACAACGCAGAAAATACGTGACTTTGTTTGTTTGGGTGTTCATGCACGGAGGGCTTGTTCGGAGGTCGATTCCAAATTTGAACAAAAATTAGGCTGATTTGTTAGTAATGAGGGGTGGAAACCTCATAACAATGGGGTATAGATGTGTGTGTGTTTTTTTAGAGAGATTTACAGTCAGCGCTGGACATGTTGAGTCCATTTCCGACGTGCACAGCCAACATGACGTGACGTGGCTTTACCCGGTTGGGCTGTGGATCCACAAAAGCAAACGTTGGTAGGTTGAATTAGACGTAGAAAAAGTATTTAACCAACAAAGAGTCTTAAGTCTGCAGCAATGACCATCAAATTTCTAGCCTTTTTTTCAGGGACTCACATTCCTGAGAAAAATGTAGCATATATATATAAAAGATGTAAACAAAGTTTACTTGGCTCTGACACTTGACTGCTGCCACACATTGACCAATAGATGCGCTGGATCATAACATAATGGCCAAATCCTGCCACTGCATATAAAGATAATTTTTCAAATGATAAAATCCTGTAAGTAGTATAAAATACTGTGTGTAGCCCAGTCCGAGGGGACTGTAGTCACCAACTCCGGACTACAGGTATACGGAATTTCAACTTTGACTCACCAGGAGTCCATTCACTTTCATGTCAAATTTCTAAAAGCAAAGTTCAGTCATTTTGATAAAAAAAAAAATGACCTGGCTACTGAAAATGTCTTTGAATAATTTATTTTGTTTTACATTTCAAAGGCTATGAGTATACCAGTTACAGTATATAATCTTACATGCTATGCGATTAATTTCACTTTAGTAAAACATTGCCAAATATGCTATTTTAAATGCTTTCTATGATAGTCATATTTGAAGGATGACATAGCTGTCACCCTCTTGTCACGGCTGTGCGTGTTGCCGTTTGCGTGTTTGCACACTGCGTACAGTTGTTTCTTTCTGTCTGTGCCATTTTGTTGAACGGAGGGCCTTGAGGTGCAAACTGTCCGCCCTTCCTTCCCGCCGCTCCTGACACAAGTGTCAGGTGATGGATGTTTGCTTGCTTCTGCTGCATCCCAACCCGTTGCTTTGCCATACACCCTGTTTTTTTTCCTCTGCGAGAGTGCGTTTCTGCCAGGATTAGTCTCGCTGCGGCCTCTTTGTTGTCATTCTCGATCAGCTCTCCCCTCGGCGTTACAGAGGCTGATGAAGGTGTCTCTGTTGTGCTTTTCTTGTCACTCCACCCTTGTTTTTTAGTCACTTCTCTCTCTCCCTCTTGCACATTGAATTGCAACTTGAAGGCTTCACTTCTGCACCGCTTTCATGTGTGTCTTTTTTTTCGTATCAGTCATTATTGCTAAATCGCACTGGAAAGAGGAGTCGGTCGCTGAATCGAATGAGACCGTTTTGTTCTGAAATAAAGGAGACATTATTAGAAACATGGGAGAGAGCACTCCTTAACCTGCTGCTGCAGGGGAATACGTGGGGGTTGAAGTTTCAAGGGAAAACAGCGATTTATTTAATCCGGTACCAGGTTTGTGAGAAACGTCTTCTCTATTCCTCTGTATGTCCAGTACATGCGGAGGAATTGACAATAAAGCTGACTTTGATCCGACCAAAAGGCATCGACTCACTTCAAATCAAATCAATTCGAAAAAAATTGCTACTGAAAAGCAAAAATCTGTCACCACGGTAAAATTGCTATAAGATAGAAATACCTCAAAATGAGTGCTAGATGAAGAGATTGCGATAGCCTTTGTGATGCGGAAACATCTCGTGTTTTACTTTTTCTCCTCCAAGATATTTTCCCCCTTTTTAACTCGTCACTTTAAATATGTGATGTTTTAAAAGCTTCATTGTGATTTTCCTTTTTTTTTCTCCCCGTGATGGACATTACTTTTTCATTGCGTTTCAAAGGGTCATTCTAGACCGGTTCTGGATCGTGATTTCTGGTAACTTAGACTAGCAGTGAGAAGTTTTTGTAGGAGTAGTGATGTTTATGTTTTTCAAATTGTAAGGAAGAGGTTCTTCTACTACTACAAGCAAGATAAAGATGTGTGAATATGACACAAACAAAATATATGCAGACCCTGGACGTCTCGACTCTGGCCACAGCAGAAAAAAAAGGAGGACGTCCATTATTGCTTTTGCTTCTTCACAGTGGCTCTAAGATTTAGCATATAACTGAGTAATTCAAATAAACATATACATTTTCTAAAAAGAAAGTTTTGCTTATGACTCTAAGCATTTCATCTTTAATTTGCCTGGAAGTCAACTTTTTAGTTTTTGTGTGTTTTTTAAAGAATGAGTATTTCTGAGGATACAAAAAAATGAAAGAGTTTTTATCATTTTTATTATTGTTATTATTATTATTATTACCGATTACAGTAATGATGATGATCAATTATTATCATTATTATTATTATTGTTGCCAATATAATCATCATTAGATAATTATAAATGATAATAATAATGATGATTATAAAAATTATAATAATAATCAACTCTTTAATAAAATTAAAATGATAATAAAATATCTGCTACCAGAGTGTGTGACAGTGCGTTAAGATTTTGCTGTGTTTCATTATCATCACTTCGGCAACCCCTAATTAGGGCAAAGTCAAAAGGGCAAGTAGAAAATGAGAAGATGATGATTCTGTTAAAGAAGTCAAGAAAAGACTAAAAGAGAGAGAAAGAAAGAAAAAGAAAAGAAATACAAGTAACGTCGTAAATAACCGTAAATTTATGTTCTTCAAGACCACCATAGTAGACCCCCATGTCTGCCTGTGTCTCTGCATTTGAGTATGTGTGTGTGTGTGTGTGTGTGTGTGTGTGTGTGTGTGTGTGAGTGTGTTAGGGAGCACACGCGTGTGCGCACACACGTGTTTGAGTCGCAGGGGCATCTTCTTAAAATAAGGTCAATATGGACTCCTTTTAATCTTTGCTTTGTTAGAAAGCCCCGCCCTCCCCTCGCCTCGGGGGCGGCTGACTTTATTTATCTGTTTGCTCGGTTTCCCCTGGTGAGGATTACAACCTCCATCCCATACAGGCTCACAACAGGCGACTCGTAACGGTGAAATATTATGATGTGGCTTATTGACTGGCACTACATCATGAATATGTTTAAACCCTGCCTTAAGTCCAAGACACAGCGATGATATTTTTCAGGAGAGATAAATGAGTTGAGATATGTTAAAGAACAAGTTATTAATACCATCTTACAGTATATTTAAGGGATACTTCATGAAGGATAATAACAGGAAAAATATCTTTGTACTAACTAAATTAGTGTGTGATGGAAAGTTTCTTTTGTACAACAATGACAATAAGAGGTTCAGCTGCGCTTTTATCAGCATTTAAAAAAAAAACATTTTGGGGGTTGCACGACAATCCCTTGATAAAAATCCTTGAAGATTTGTAACTCATGTTCCTCCGACTGAAATTAGAAATGTATATTCTATGATATATTTTATTTTTTGAATTTATTATATGTATTTTTATATTTTTTATTTTCATTAATTTTGGGGGGAACTACTGGTTAAATGCTAAACTGCATTTTTTACTTCATGTACTTGTTCATGTGTAATGACAATAAATGTATTCTAATCTGATGTTGGATATGTTAATGTTGTGTGCATCATAAGAAAAATACTTATGTTGAGGATATGTGGCATTTGGGTTCAAGTAAAGTTTTCTTTTTGTTCTGCTGTTTTGACTACAACTCTCAGGAATTCAAGAGGGTTCCACCACCCTGACCTGCTGTGCTGCCATCACCCAATTTTTATTTCCCATCCACCCGGTTGACTCTCGGCGCAGCCATGTCACAGTAAACAGCTAAACGGCAAAGGAAACAAAATTGTTTTTTGGGAAAAGCTTTTTTTTTTTTCATCCATCCGGTGCATAATCCACTCACACTTTCAAGAAAAGACATTTTTACGCTGTTTTCGGTGACACCCCCCCCCTCACTCGGACACATTTTTATGCCACTTGACAAGATTAGAGTAGGGAAAATCCCTCAATGGGCCGGACTGTACAATAGGAGTCTCATCAAGTGTGTCACAGCGGTTTACTGTAAAGAGATTCCGCTTCAAATCACATCAACACATGAAGTTTAATTTCACACGTTCTTGTTAAATCTCACTATGAACAGAAAGCAGCTAGATGAACAGAATAGATTATTATTATATAGGACCGCAGTGGGAAGCCCCCCCCCCCCCCCCCCCCCCCCCCCCCCCCCCCCCACCCCCCCCTCTCCCACCTCCCCGCCTGTCTCCCACCCA
>CAAKHD010001827.1:66612-81612 GCA_901007705.1 Fistularia tabacaria
TTTGTCTCAGATTGATGAATTTACAGATCAGAGTTTATAGTGCTTACTCTGCGCATGTGTGTGTGTGTGTGTGTGTGTGTTTGAAGGGCAAGGTGATGAGGAGGAAGGGACGGGGTGGGGTGGCAGCAAGAGGGAATTCCAGCAGGCGACAGAGCCACCATCATACCACTTGACGGTCCGGGACGCCTCGGCTACTTCGTCTGGTCATGAACTGCATGGCTAACAGCCACGCCAAGTGAACAATTTAATCAAGACTGAGCTCAGGCAACATGCAAACTTAACTCCCGGCCCGACAGACGTCGCACCGCTCAAATGGCTCCATGATGTGTAGACTGGGTAATTAGGCCAAGTTCCATCATAAGAAACAAATACATCGCCAACTACCTAAAATAAGTCCTTTGTTTTTTTTTCAGAAAAAAACCAAAAACTGAGCCATATGTCGAATAAGGAGTTGAATTAGGCCAAAAGAAATACATTTTTGGCAAAAAATGACTTTTTAATTTATTTTAAGAAGGGTATTTATTTTAAGAAAATACTTTTATTTGAAGATGGTGATTATGTAGGAAAGCATTTAAAGATAGTCATATAAATATCTTATAGTATGTGCTCATTCAAAGTTTTTTCTTTTTCTTTTTTTGTCTCTGCTGTCGCTTAACGTAATGATTGGATACATATAGATACATGCATGTGTTTATTTTTTTTATTTAATCGTTAAGCATTCTTATGCCACAGCAGAAGGAATATCTCTCGTTAACTGTCTCCAAATGAGATGTGGTGCACTGTTAATGGTATATTGAGTAAATAAAAAAAAAAAATTGAGCAAAAAAAAAAAATACAAAACAGTAAAACAAATCACTTCACATGCAAAAATAGAAAAATGATTGTTAAAAGTGTCGAGAAAACTTACTGAAGTTGCTTTAAAACTGTGTGGAAGTTTGTGGAAGTAAGTCAATGTGGAATTGACTTGAAATTTAGACAAACAGACGACTTCGAATAGATGAAATTGATGTCTTGCAAAAGAATGTACCTTTTTTTTGTAACCATTTAGTTAAATTATCATTTGCAAGGACTCCATTAATAACACTGAAATGAATCCTGATATACCACACCAATAGATACCAATCAGAAAACGAAACACTGTTGTAAATCAAAATTGCGGATTAAATGCCCAACCATTTGCCGTTTCTGAGAGAAAACAACCAGATGTTTGTCACCCTCCGTCCACAACAACAACAACCCCGTGCCCCAACTCCTGTTTTTCATGTCTGCCCCGTAATCTCCTCTCGGTCGAAGTAAAGTAACTAGAAAAGGATTACAAAGCCAATAGGGAGCGAAATAATGGCCGTAGTCGCGGGTCACAATCATAAAAAAAGGCCAGCCGAGCAGGATAGTTTCGACCGACAGTGTGTGACTGCTCAAAACAAAAAGGTTTCACTTGTGTTTAATGAAGTCTGTAAGCAGCTTAGAGTCCTTAATAATTACAGGGCAAGCATTTTGTTTCCCTGCATCGTTTCTTTGGCCGCTAAATCCTCTGAGCATTCCCAGGCCGCGTCGGCGGGGAGGAAGCAGCTAAAGACACTAAAGCCGACACCATCCTGAGAGGAGGGAAATGCAAGTTTAATGGAGCCTCCTCCTTTATCGGGTCCAACTGGGTTATTGATGAGGTCTGGCGGGTGAATTGATCGAGGACCCACATGTCATCTCTAGGGTCTCTATCATCCTTTTACAGCCCCCTCTTTTAACCCCCTCTTTCCCCCCTCCGCCTGGTTAAAAAAAAAAAAGGGAGGTACGGTGGCATTTGTTTGATTAACTTGTCCGACAAAAGTGACAGCTGCTCATGGGTGTATGTGGATGAGTGGCCCAGCGCCGCTCCCTCTTTGTACATCTGTCAGAGTCGGAGCAGGGCGAGCAGGTTGAAAAGAGACAAATTGGACCCCAAAAAGAAGGCCATTCACCTCCCCTAGACCCCCCTACCAACGGCGCTCCACCCCTCTATCCCATTCAGGTACTCGGCGGGACCCTCAAGTGCTTGCTGGCTTATTCCATTTTCGCTCCCTCTATAGAGTTCCCTGAGCCCACAAGTGTTTTAGCCCCCTTTTTTTTTCTCCCTTCCCTCAATCCACCCCTAAGCGGCTCTTTGTAAGGAGAATGGCTCACTTTTCTCAGAGCCCGGAGCTGGCGGCTTTCTTTTTTTTCCCTTTTTATTGTCCACCACAGAGCTTTTCTGTTGCTCATTGTGTGTTTACTCAATGACTGGTCGCTGACCGTGATTCCGACTGTTTAGTTCCTCACAACATGCCCCCCCCGCGGCCCCTGCGCCCACGGCCCCGAATACGCATCCGTCTTTTCAAAATATATTTTTCCTGTTTTGGCGGCGATTGAGTTGACACTCGTGGGTAGAATCAAGATAAGTCTTTTTGTAAGCAACACAGCCAAAAAAATGACAAATTCTGGTTATCGTTTACATTCTGCGCTTTGCCCACTTCAGAGACGAGTCCGTAACCAGCTGCCGGGCTGAAATGGCCATTGATCCTGTTGTGTTGCCCTTCCAGCAGAGCTCGGTCTGTGGTCTGAGGTTCGCCTATTGTGTCCCCGGCACAAGCGAAACAGTTTGAGACCTGTTAGCTTGTTGTGTCGAAACTTTGGTCCTACGGTCAGAAGCACTCCACTCCACTGCCTCCTCAGACACACACACTCACCTTGAAGGTAAAAAGGAAGTCTGAGGATGACATACAAGTGCTTGTAATACTTTAACCTTCAGCAAGAGGTCCGTGTACCAATACACGGGCCAAAAAGACTGAGAAGTAACGCCCCAAACCAAATCTGACTTGTCGAATATTTTGAGATACAAGATGTAGGACCCAGAACTAAGACATGCCGGAAATTGGAGCCGTCTAAAGTTGAAAAACGGGATATGACAGTACAAGGAAGGGTACGTGAACGGATGGTTTTAGTTAGACATTGCGGTATGACGTTATTGATTTTAATAACGGGCTTTAGAGGAAGAGTGCAAGAAGATCACAAAGAAAAAGGATAGTTTTGTGTAATTTGGCAGTGGACTGATTATATCACAGTTTTATCTCTTCACATTGAAAGAAGTAGAAGTTACTTTGATATTGATATTTGTACCTTAGACACTGAGTCCTCATACATTAGTGTCATAGCGATTTAGTTGTAGAGTACATGGACATGATGGATTTTTTATTTTTAATAAGAACAAAGAAAACTTTTAACTCACTCTGAGTGACTCTCTCTGAGTGAATCGTTTCATTTATTTTATGGTTATGTTTATGAAAAACTATAGCCTTATTTTCCAGCTTTTTGTCAACAGGCCAAGGTAAAAACTCATCAGATGTTAGACCTGTATGCTGGGAAATGCAGCAACAAATAAAATAAAAAAGAAAAAAATCAAAAACAAATCAAAAATATGTAAAAAGGACAAAATAAATGAAATATAAAAATAAAAAAATATGTCACCTTCTTAAGATTTAATTTTTTGTCAAAATTATTAAATCCACCCCTCATTGAACATATTCAGTTTTTTTGGGATACTTGAAAATGATGTGGGCGATCACTTTAAGAAGGCGTCGGCGTTGGCGTCTATTAGATATCACAACTTCCCATATCCTGATCCTAGCTTGTTAATTACTGTATTTTGTAACACAGGTTTGTGGTGTCAATTCGTCAAATCAGGCGTCAGAAGGAAATTGAACTGGGATTAATAACTGACTTTTATACCAGGATTCTCCAACCATGGCATGTCTGGAATGGCGGCCTCCATTGCACTCGTTTTGACATCAGCTAGCAGAGATCTCTGTGGCAACACCTGTATTGTGTGAACAGACATACTGGCATTCAAAATGAGCTATCAGTGAGCTCTGGGTGTCAGCTATCTGCTGTGCACACCCACACACACACACACACACACACACACACACACACACACACACACACACACACACACACACATGCACAACCTCACAACTCCGTAAAGAGTGTGTAGACTGAAGCTTGTAAATAAACACAGGCCATTGACATAATAAGACATGCAACATTACCAACTTAGGGATGGCATGATGGTTATGGACTAAAGATGCATATTTACATTTTTTTAACCATTATTTTAGATATATTTACGTTTTTTAAGTGCTTGTATTGTCAAGACCCGGAAGCTGTGAGTCGCCCCCTCCTTCCCCCTTTATGCCTTAATTTGTCCATCTGTGTATCCCTTTTGTCTCGTGCGAGTTTGCACCAGAGCCGGGCTTGTTGGATTCCAGATTTGTGATTCCCGTGAGCGGCGACGGCGCTCCATGTTGGGACAAATTTTCCTTCGCTCTGTTACCTCAAATTTAGCTTCAATTTAATTTTACATGCATGTTGACCTTTCCCCTCATTAAAAGATGCTCCTTTACACCAAAGATTGTTGTTACTTTACCGGGGAAGCGGTGCGTTTGGGTTCTCACCTTGCCTGCTCATTTTTGACAAGTACGGCCTCACCCCGAGGGGATGAAATCACCTCAGTGTGAGACCCCGAGCCCCATTAGCCTCGTGTGAAAATGCTCTCCGAGGGTCAAGCTCGGACCTGCTGTTGGGTGGCAGGTTGAAGGGGCTGAAGGGTTGGTGCCGAGATTGTGTGTTAGGGGGTTGGGGGGTGAGGGGGGTGCGACGGCTGAAGGGCTTCCTACCTACTGTGTGAGTTACTATGGTAATTGAGTGTCTCCCATCAATGGTCCGTCTCTGCTGGGCTGGTGAGCGAGGCAAGAATAGGCCAGCGGTGGGCTCTGAAAAGCAGAGCAGGTAGGATTAGACCGGCCCATTGTCCGAGGTGCATAATGTCTTGCAGTCAAACTTAAAGCCCCCGCCCCCGCCAACTGTATCCCTATTTGTTTTAATTTGTCAGTGTTTGTGCACATATGAGGCCATGTGTATACAGACGTGTATGCGTGTGTATTTGTATTTGCGGGGGGGGGGTTGCTTTATGGAGTTGCGCAGCTTTCCTTTTCCCTCACAAGGAAACTTGTCACTTGACATTAGTGTTGCCACACCAGCAATCATCATTCCATGCCTCCTGCTAATTGCAGACACAGCTGGGTCTCAGCAGGACATGCTCTCTCTCTCTTACACACACACAATCTCTCTCTCTCTCACACACACACACACAAACACACATACACACACATACACACAACCACAAAGCCTACATAGTTCGCCTTCATATAGCAACAACAATACGGACTTCAAATGTGTTCTGCAATGAGAAAAAGCCTTGGCAAGCATATGAAAAGGTAAAAACTGTCTTTGTCTGGTAACAACAGCATAATCATTTCTTTCTCCATATTTTTGTAAATTCATATATATATATTAGATTATAATTAAAATATAATAATCCATATTATTATTTAGAATTATAATATGTTATTAGAATTATTGCCTTGGCAACCCTTTGAAGTGAACCAATGTATGGTAACAACTACGTTATTATTCCTTTCTGTATTTCTGTATGTATATATAGAATACACATACATGAAATAATAATGTATATATAAATACATATAAAATGAATAATGATAAATATATGTATATATATAGTTATATGTATCAATTAAAAAAAATATACTTAACACATATCTTTATCATTTTATTTTTAGACTTTTGTACATTCCGGAAATGAACCTATATATAGATAATAAATATATATATGCATGTATGTATGTATGTATGTATGTATGTATGTATATATATGTATATATGTGTGTGTCTGTGTGTGTGTGTGTGTGTGTGTGTGTGTGTGTGTGTGTGTGTGTGTGTGTGTGTGTGTGTGTGTGTGTGTGTATATATAACTTTGAACTGGAAATGCACCTGTTGACCTTCATCGAGCAGCCATGACATGCTGCCAGCCAAGTCTTGAACCTTGTGGTGGTGGTTTGAGGAATTGGATGAGGCTTGTAGAAGGAAATGGAATGATGAAGAACAAACGTAATAGTCAAAAAAATAAGTTCACGTTCCATCCTGGCTGCTCCCAAAGTGATGCTCAATTTTTTAAGTTGATTTTTTCAGCAATTAAAAAAAGTTTATCAATCTAATTCCATAGTGATCTATGAATAGTATGCATCAGTAGATCTCATCTCACTGTTTTGAGTTTTTTTCTGTTTGTCTCTCAGTATGTCTGGAGATGCGTTCTTCCAATAATTGCATCACATTTGATGTATATTTGATATGAACTGCGACTGGGCGCCGGTCAATCACAAGGCCACATTTACATACTCAGAAGCTCTAACCACGGTGCTGGCCAAAAAAATCAGAGATTTTTATTTCTTTTTATTTTATTTCACATTTTTATTTGCATTCCAACATTTTGTCCACTTTCTTTATTTTGCCCCAGGCATTGTTAACACTTCAACCATATCATTTATGCCCTTTGTATTCCTTTTGGGTAAGAACTTGTTTTTTAAATGTTATTATCATAATAACCCCTTTTTTACCTTCTGCTGAAAAAAAGCCATGTTAATCCGACACCACATGCACATTCCTCTGCACATCAGTAAAGGAAACACGTGGAAATCAATATTCAAAAATGCAACCTTGTTCAATGATACAAGGTTATCAATGTGTCATTGCTATGTTACTGATATTATTTGCAACCAAACGAAGTGTTTACCTGGTACTGGGTCTGGATTTGCACCTGTTACATTCTGGAAAAGGGTGAAGCCTCTCACTCCAGCCCAAGGGTGGTTTGATTTTCTAGAAACACCCCACTTTGACATTGACAGACCCGCTTTTGCCGACTTTCTGTGGCCTAATAATCTCCGTAACACTCCTCTACCGTATTCCTTATCTCCCGATTGACGGTCAATCACCTCACTGCCACTAATCCCTTCCTGTTTTCACTGGGCCTACGGCCTGTCTCCATTACGGACTAATTGAATTAATAAACTTTTCTCCTTGCATCCTCTTCATCCCCCGCTGATGTCAATTGTTTCCACATCGAAATACTCCTACTATAATAATACTCAATATGAACTTATCACAGTGTCACTTGACCCCCTCGGTGAAATTGCTTCAAGTGGTGTTTTGTGTCCACTTTCTGTGTTTAGTGTTGACACCTCTCACACAATCCACTTGAAAAGACTTTATAAAACAACCGAATGAAGCGCTTACAGACAAAATTCTGGATTTATAGTTCAGCCGGGCACCGACAGCCGACAACATGGCATCTCCGGACAATAACTTCAGCTGCAGAAATATTCCCCTTTCAGCCCAAAGGACTGACCAATGACCGTTTACCGCACACACACACACACACACACACACACACACACACACACACACATACACACACACACGCTCACGCTTACAAACTCTGGAGTGGCAGCAGAGGCAGAAAGAGGCAGAGTTCCCCGGTTCCTCGTAATCCCTGTGTACCCCCTGTAGCGAGGCCCCTCCTCTGCCCCAACATTCCTGGCTCTCAGCAGCACAAAAGCTCCTGAGCGGCCCCTCAAAGGAGGGCCTCTGACCTTACAAATCGCTTGGCTTTTTTTTGGGAACGCAGTATATTGTTTGTGTATGAATGCCTTTTCAGACCCCTTTTACTCACACGCACTTTTACACGACAAATAATCGGCGGGTTCGACACACACGGATGCGACGCGCGGATTGGATTTGTACGGCGCTAACTTTAAACAACCAAGTTCAGATATGATATACCCTCACTGTAACGCTGTGTTGTATAATTGTGTAATCCCATGAATAAACTTTTTGAATCATGATACATATAATATGTTGTTAGGTGCCAGCAATGACCCCAAATTCATTTGTTATTTCTTTTGGGATTTGGGGAATTTTCTTTAAAATTTCCATGCCATTTAATTTTTTTTTCACTTGCATTTTTTGCATTTTTTTTCATTATTAATATCATGGTTTGTCCCCATAAATTTTTTTTTTTTTTATTTGTTTACATATTTATTTTTCCATTTTTGTTTGTCTTTATGTTCTTCTTCGGAACAGATAATTTTAAACCGGGGTCTTTTTTTCGGTATCTCCCTTTGACCCTCCCCATGTCATTTGATTATCACTATTTTTTTTTCACGTGCACAGAAATACGTCCAAAATTAAACACCAGGGTGAACCTTCCCTTGAAAACATTGCTAATAATGAATAAATTAAATGACAATTTCGATGGGTGAGAGCTGTTTTTGACTGATCGATGGAGTAATCGCTCAGTCGACGAGACATCACTTTCACTCATTTCCAAATAGTTATGATAATAATAGTAATAATGATACTTGTGATTATTGAACAAAATAATGCAGAATCTCATCACAAATAATAAATGTATGCAGCGTCTTAAAATTATCTTAGTAGAGTCAATGCCCCCTGATATGGCAATGAAGGGCTATCTTATCTTATTTGTCTTATCTTATTTTATTAAGTAGGAAAAAATGACTTAAGAGAGGCTGGTTATTTAATCACAGATCTTGTTCAAATCGTGACGGGATTTTAATTTGTCACTAAGATCTAAAAGGACCACTTTAACGCAGAGCGTAGATTCTCTCATTTGTTTTTCTTCCTCATACTAATATTCAGCAGAAGAGAGCCCTTCCATTTCTGAGATGAATATTGGACCATCTTGCGCTTCAACATTCCTATTCCAGGCCGTTAATACTTACAGTGACGATCTTACAGTCTGCCCTACATCTTGCGAAAGGCCGTCGCCTTTGCACTGCACCGCAGAGCAAATATATGCAAAAAGGTCACAAAAGAGGTGGTTTGCTCGAGGGGTGTGCCATTTTTTTGCATCAGATCCTGCTGCTGGCATTCGTGCCACCCACCCACCCCAAAACCCACCACAACCAAATGCCATGTGAAGACCTGGGTGTGAACGTTGGTTTTTCGAGGCGAGGTTCGTGTGCACGCGGCCGCGAGCGGGGTGGGTGGGTGGGGGCAGTTCTGGGACGGGTGGCTTTGTGTCAGATCGGGGCAGGAGGTCGCTCGGTCTCCCCGGCTCTCGCTTGAAGGGAAGGGTGAAGGACCAGCAGATGTGTGTGTGTGCGCGTGTGAGATTTTGTGTGGTGCGTACTTGTCGCCTGTGTATAGGTAGGGGTTCGTAGTCAAGTCGCGAGGTGACAAAACACACAAAAGTACACACGCGTAGATATCCCAGTTGTAGGAATGGAAGTCCTTCCTTCAGATGGAACTCGTTAGATTGTCACAGATTTGATCCGTGTCGGGTTATGGCATTATGTATTCAGAGCCATATTACGCTTGTTTTGGCTGTCTGAGGGTGCGAGCCCCCCGCTGATCCCCACACAGCCTTAAAAAGAGAGCTCGGGCGAATTCGTCTGTTCCGATTTTTCTTTTGTTAGTTCCTGCCAAAAGGAACAAAGCAAGAGGGGTTGTCACTGTTCATTTGACAAGCTCCGAGACGCTTTCAACTTTGTCAACATGTGGACACCACAACATCCTAATCCTTGTCGCAAAAAAATAAAGAAAAAAGGCTCTCTCTCACCTAGTCTGGATGTCCTGAAGTGCAATGGGGGCTTTCGCATGCAGTCTTTTTGAAAAAAAAAGAAAAAAAAAAGATCTGAGATAGTTCAGCTCGACATGACGTGTCAGAGAGGGTGAAAAGATCACTCCGGAAATGGTGTAAAGAGTACCATTTGGAGTGGAAAAAGAAGAAAGGACCAGCTTTTCCTGTTTCGACTCAAAGAGAGAATTATTAGCAGGAGCTGTCTAATTTAATGTGTATTGTCACATGAATTGTTATTTGCGCGGAAAGAGGGTAAGAAAAAGTGGTCACTGACATGTTTTTTTATTCTATTAGGAACAGAAACAGCTCTCCAGTCAAGAAACTTTCAGAAAGATTGGCCTCCGAGCAACAGAACATCTCATCACGGTTCCTAAATAAACACTATGGACTTTACAGCCCATTTTCATGCATCAAGTCACAACATTAACTGTTAAATGTTTTGTTGTTTAAAAAAAAAACACATTTTCTCTCTTGGTCAAGTTTGGGTCGGAGTATTTGGATTTAGGAAAAAAAGGGTTTCTCTTCAAAGAAAAAATTCCGGCGGCGTGGAAGAAAACACATAAACATGAATGTAACAATGAAACATGGGTTACAACATTTTTTGCATTGTCGCAAGGATGCAATGCAGCCATGGCCACTTTTGTTACTTTCCAGAACCATTTAAAACCCTACGGTTTAACCATCAGCAGCCATATTTGTAGGATTGCGTGGATGTCTACATGCCATGGGTAAGACCCCCCTCCCCTCCCCACAGTTGCTCCCGATAGTCTGGTTGGCACCTTGCATGGCAGCTCTGCCCCCATCAGTGTCTGTGTGTGTGTGTGTGTGTGTGTGTGTGTGTGTGTGTGTGTGTGTGTGTGTGTGTGTGTGTGTGTGTGTGTGCGTATGTGTGTGAATAGCTGAACGTAAAGCGTCTCGAAGCCGCAAGGAGACGGAAGTGCTGTATAAGTGCAAAGAAACTCTTACCGTGTCTTTGTTTTCGTTTTTGCTCATCTCCCCCTCCATGCGGGTGTGAGCCTTCGAGAAAAAGGGTAATGTAGACTGAAGGTGTGTGAACGACTTTGCAAAGACTGTGAGTCTTACAGGATCGCAATTTACCAGGCTACAACTAGATTCTTTCAACATTTTTACCAACCATGCAATGTTTTCCCCGGGTATCTACAAAGCCTTTGCTATTTCAGTCCATCACTTTTCCTTCTCTGCTTGGTCGTGACTTGTTGATGAGTTGACATATTACAGGCTGTTCTGCCCACAGCTCCACCAATCCGTTCTTCTTTTCGGACAGTCCGTATTGATTGGGACATCCTTTGCCATTCCAGTTCATCCATACCGCCAACTCTGCCTCCAATACCTGTTTGCCGAATACCAACTGTCTACCAGGTTTCCTTTTTCCCGATAATTGGAGCTCATCTATTGGATTTCGGTTGTGTTACATCACCGTATAGACCGAAAGACCTTCAATAATATCAAACGGGTTTTATATTGTCATAAGCCCAAGACTAGGAAAAGACTGACCGAGTACAGCTCAGATTACCACCTCATACTTAAAGATGGAGATGACAGGAGCGTGCCCGGACTCCAGTAAAACTCCTAAAATTTCCTTCCAAATTTCAGTGTTCGGTCTACCCAACCTGTAGCTTGACTTAAACTGTGCCCCACTTTTGCTTTTGAGTTAATGTTTGAGTCTTTCTACAGTGTCCAGGTTTCAGTGCCGTGCACTTGTTGATATGATCCTTTCCCTAATTGTCCAACTGCATACTGTTTTTTGTTTTTGCCAAGACAGCAAAAAAAATATGTCCCTTTCAGCTTTGCCAGCCTTTCATGTTCATTTCTGTTGAGAAATAATGAGGTACTAAAATGCAACAGCAATCCATGTGAAAGGAAGCACACTCAAGTCCTGCATGATTCTGAAAAAAAATAATGTAACTATATTTTTAATGACGTACTGTAACTTTCAAACTACTGAGCGCACCTGAATATATAACGCACCCAGTAAATTTGAAAAGAAAAAAAAAAGAAAAATAGAAAAACAAAAAAGAAAAATTGGCAAGAAGTCGCAAGTGTCCATTTGTAACATGAGATATTACACAGAAACCTTTTTTTACGTATAAATACAGTAAATCAGTTTTTCCCAGCAGTGCTTCTAATGCGTCTGGTTAAAAAAAAATATTTATAGTAACCAGAAACAGTCATTGATCATCATCTTAATTTTGCTCACTAAAATCACCTTTGTCGTCTTCTTCAGTGTCGGAATTAAACCTCAGAATTCCTCCGTCACACACTTCCTTCGTCTCTCTTTAGTCATCACACTCACTGTCACGTTTGAAAACCACATACGAGTGTTCTGCGGTGTCTATGTGTACTATCCTTGGTCCGATGTGACGAACAAAATATTTTGGCCGCATAAAGCTTGTTAGCCTGTAAAAATCAATAAATAAATTAGCCGCAATGTTGTTTAAGTCTCAGTGTTCAACACATGTGAAAAAAAGTAGCAGCTAATCGTGCGGAAATTACAGAATTTACCAAAGACATTACTCAAGTCTGCGGCTGTGAAAGTTGGACTTGTCTGAAATACAGCTGTCCAGAAGCTGTAGGAGGAGACGTGGAGGGATGGACAGGGTTTTAGAGCCTGGCTGTCATGTTGCATGCGCGGCGTTCTCTAGAGCAGGCCCAATGGAACAGCTGGAAAAAATGAACAGCTGTGCACCCGATTGTGCATGCGGTTTCAATCGCAGAGCCCATCTGCGCAGAAGCATACAATTACTTTCTCTGACTCCGCTTAAGAATGATCTGGACGAGAGATTCATTTCTTGCTTCACAAGTAATTATGCTCCCTGTTATCTTAATACTTTCACAATGAAACAAAGTCGGGATGATATTGCAAGGATTACATTTTTTTTAATATATTATCTTATCCAAATAAGAAGATGGTCCTTCATCTTGAAGGCAAGATATATTGCTGTATAAACCTTATTCAATTTTGAACATATCCGGTTAAAGACAGCACTACCCAATGTGGTGCCCTGGGTGAGATTTTATATGGCGCCCTCCGCTGTGGGCGATTTGCATACGCTCGCAAAAGGAATCGAATAGCATTGTTTTTGCCTTTGTCTTTAAATCATAAGTTAGCATGTCTCCTTATTTACGTGCTATACAAATTTCAAATACGTACAAAAAAAATCTGAATTTCATTCAAAAAATACACTTAACAGAAAAAGGAAATCCTGGTAATAAGTGAATAAATAATAATGAAAGTTGTGAAAATTATTAATAAAACAAGGGGCCATATCAATAAATTTGCCATTTGTCATTTGTAAGACTATTGATTGGGAATCAATGTAAGCTTTTCCACTGTAATAGTAATAACTAGTTCTAATTTAAAGGTATCGAAAGTGATTTTTTTGTCCTGATTTTGAGGCCATGGCACCCTTAGCATTTGCCTATATTGCCCATTATATTTGGTAAATCATAGTTGTGACAGGAACTCTAGAATATCGGTTACGGTCCGTCTTAGATCCTGCTATTTTTTAAGTTAAACATAAATTCACTTTACAAAATAATCCTTAACTCGCAGTGGTCACGTCAGCTATCAGTGCATGTTGGTAATTGATGCAGCGCCATTTAAATGATCTGAGATCAGTCGTGACAGTGCAAGTCCAAACCTTCAAAAACATGCCCCCATCTAATTTAGGGAACAGTTTGGTGGAGTTCATTGGCATCACAAAAGATCGGATCCACTGATTGGACTTATAGTATCTGGTCCAAATATTCTGAATTCAGCTGATTATGACAGTGATAATGATCACCCAGTTGATCAATATCTCCAGATTAATTTAGAGGTGTTGATGTCATCTTGTGAAATTGTGTTTTAATATTGCTAATCTTGCCCATCTTAGCAAATGCTGTTATTTGATTGTTCGGAAGAATTCCGAAGGCATCGCGTTTCAACTGGTCAGGAGGCATGGACAGTAACTTTCTCTTATTCACCTTACGATGAAACAAACAGTACATTCAAACTGGCATTGAAAAGATCTAAAAGTCGACAAAAATCACAGGCATTATGTGTAGACAAGATGTCCCTGACAGACCTCCCAAATGCCAGTGATGGCAGCAATAAGACGTGTGACATAACTGCCAAGCCTCTTTTTTTGACATAAAACGAAGAGTACGACACAAAATGGCTGTTGCAAAAGTGGCGGTGGATGATGGGAGCTGTGCAGAACAGTCTGAAGAGGATGGAGGAGTGAAGGAGTAGACGACGAGAGGGGGAGCAGCCAGTCCGTGGATCAGTCACTCCAGGCCTGGCCTCTCGGTGGGGGGTTGTGCTCGGGGCGAGATCACAGGCCTGCTGCCACGCCAAAGCCTTCACAGGCACACAGCGACAGATAGGATGCTGTTGGCATCGGGTCATCTCACTGATTCACCCCAGCCATCCTTGATCTCACCCGTTTTCCTCTTAGCAAGCTTGACCTGCTCATTTCCTCCTCTTCAACCCCGGCAGCCACTCGGCAGGTTTTTTTTTGGTCTTTCAGTCCCGGGCGCCGATCCAAAGATTCTTGTTGATCACTACGACGCAAGATGCACAAACTCATACCAAAAGCAAGGGAACCGCTTGCATCCTCAGTCCTTGCTTACTTCCGCAGGAGGAAAGAAAAAACTTGGTTGTAGCACTCAGCCGAGGACTGAATGACCTGCAGGCTGTGTGCGTGTTTGTTGACGACGTCATTGAAAATTGCTGTAAGAGTGCCGATGACAATGGCCCGTCGATGTGACGTAGACTGAACAAAAGGTTGTCGAGAAAGCAAAGAGCACAGAAAATATATTAAGTTCAGGAGTAAGTCAAAATAATTGGAGAAAAGGCAGACTTAAAAATAAATAAATAAATAAATAAATAAATAGATGGCTCACCAAAACAATGACTGAAAATGGTTGCATTTCAGTTTTATGATGACATTTCTCAACAGCTTGTGTGCATGTAAAGTAATTTGTCATCAGTATTCAGAGGAAAATGAAATAAAGAAAAAATATGTTATATTGTCCTGTAGAAAGCTAATAGAACATCCCTTCTTCTTGAAAAGTCTTTGCTGGAATAAACAACGCATTTATCATGAGAAACTGGGATTCAAATCATGTAAAATCAACAATAAGGTATCTCCGCTGCCGTAAAAGTCTGGGTCTGGATGGGGACTTGAAGGATTCCCATCAGTTGCGAAGACAAAAAAACTTGATCAGAACATAAAAAAAAAGCAATAACGGATAAAATCTGCTTTGTGCAAGTTGCAAATCACTCTGTGGGATCTCTTATCTCCCAAATACACTCAAATCCCCTTTGTCTCCATTCCTCTCCAGACCCACATCCATTCTGCCATGACCCTGACTGCTGAAAGTCAGTCTGCTTGTATTAGTATCAGCCTGTGCTCATCATTATACATCAATTAGACTGACAACAGCCAGCCCCCACGGAGGAACATCTG
>CAAKHD010001827.1:83659-102318 GCA_901007705.1 Fistularia tabacaria
AAAACACAAACAGAGTGCTTACCATGATGCTAAGCAAAATTTCTTAGCTAGCCTAGCAAGAAGCCGGAGGAGGCACCGCCGCCTCACCCCCCCCTCCCTGCAAATCACACCCACACACACACACACACACACACACACCACACACACACACACACATACACACAAACAAATATATATATATATATATACATATATATATATATAATGACATTACAAAGGAGTTTGGCCTCTTCTCATTTGCTGCAATGCATATATATATATATATATATATATATATATATATATATATATATATATATATATACACACTCCTTTTTTGTTTATAGATATTATGATGTTACAAAGGGGCTATGCCCTCCTGTTATTTGCTGGCTTGTAAATGACAATGCTTAAATAGAAATAAAAATAATATAAGAATATATATGTGTATATAATAATAATAATAATAATCATGTGTACTTTATCAATCCCTGTGGGGAAATTCGCTCTCTGTATTTAACCCATTACGGATGAACCAAGAGCAGTTGGCATGCACCAGGGGAGCAGTTAGGGGTTCAGTGTTTTGGTTCCTGGTTTGAGCCGGGAACCAAACCAGGAATGTTTGGTTCCAAGGATGATAGCTCCACCCCCTGTGCCATGCCAGAGTGTTAGTGGTAGATAACACTGTATATGATTTATGTGGTTTAGGAGTCAAACCTAAACACTTTATTTATTATGTATTTTCTCTCTCACAGTTGTGAATGAATTGTTTACAAAGATTACAATTACCTACCCTAATGTTGCAGCATACTTCATTTTCTGTTTTCTCCGCTCTGTAGGCGAAAGATTATATGTGTTGTAAATTGTGTGTTGACACCCCAGCTGACTGTAAACAACTTCAAGATGCATTAAGAATCAACACTATGTGAATTTCCAGTACAGATCAGTTATCATAGAGAATGATAAAAAATCCTGGGTCGTATCACCGACGTTCTCGCAACAAGGCTCTCTCAGGGGTAAACCTAAAGGAAATAGCAGGTGGTGACCTATTTAATCCCAGCCGGAGAAGATCCGTGACATAGTCTCCTTGGTTTGAAGTGGCACCTTGATAAATGATGCCGTATCCTCTTGAAGAATTCTGCTAATCGCGCACCATATGTTTAGAATGAGGACAGCGGCAGGCACTGGATTGTGTGATTCTAGAGAGAACCAAAAAATGCACGGTGGTGCTTCAGTCGACAATTCCCCCCCCTTAACCTGAAAACTCTGGCAAAAGAACTTGACCTTGTACGTCCTTTTGACCTCAGGTACATGATAGGCCAACAAGGTCAGTCTTCTACCCTCGGACAGCATGCACTTTACTGATATTAGATTTCGAGAAACACCAGTGAAGTCATTTGTGGGGGGTTGAGAGGCATTCAGGCAGGAATAACACAACTTTTAGATTGAACCTTCAAAAGTGTTAAAACACATGAGCACAGATGTCTAAAAGAGCAATTCAGATTTGTTAAGAAATTTGTTTGGAATTCTTTTTTGAAAATTTTAAAAAACCTTTGTGACTCCTTCAATGCTGAATGTGTTCTTTTTGGTTTTGTTTTTATGATTCATTCTTCAGAAAAAATACCGTGACTTCCGCCTTCAGGGGGTGCTGGACTCCACCTTAAACAGTAAGATGTACGAGACGGTGAGAAATCGTCTGACCTTGGAAGAAGCCACCGCCTCAGTGAGGGAAGGAGGGATGCAAGGCATTTCCATGAAGGACAGTGAAGAGGAGGACAATGATAACTGAAACCGCAGGGCACGGAAACTCCGCACATGTCCGAGCGTTTTCAGAGGTCTTGCAGTTAACTGCCTTTGAACCCGTGTAGCCTGTTTCCAAGAGGTCAAACCAAATTGGCCCAGCAGTCACTTGTTCCATCCATCACTCGTTTCATTTGTTTTTAATTTCCCCCATTTTTCTTTCAGGTTATAACCCAGTTAGGAATTAAGTTTGTGTTGCGCAAGATGTGAACCCGTCCTTACAATACTCAACTTGAATCTGTGTCCTGGAAACTTCAAAGTTCATTTCTGGCAGAGCGGCGAAGGAGGCATCCAGTTAAATGGCTCAATTTGTCCTCGAAAGTCAACAAGTAACTTTTCCAGAATCAAACCAAAGGAAACTTTGGTGATTTTGATTTGATACATCTGGAGCTCATATTTTGAAGGCATGAAGACTTGTTTTTTGTTGTGCTCCCAAGTGTCTCGATATGGGGGCGGTCTGAATATTCTCCTTCACACGTTGAAACGTACACCGATGATCTTTGAGGAGAACTTTGAAGTTGTCGGGTGAATCACTCTACTGTTTTGTGGTTGCAAGTGAAGTAGTGTCTTGCATCCTGCCACCAAATGCATGATCAATGTTTCACTGTTGGATATTAACGCATCGGAAAAAAAACCCGCCACCGACATAGTTACTTCAAAAGCGGAATGTCCAAACACAGCCTTATCCGATATGTTTTCAAGCATAAATGGCTGACCATTTGGTCCCAACTGCTGTGTAAGAACAAGGTAATGACTATGTATACGCCACGCTAAAACCGTGTTGTGCTACTGTATGTTACCTTTCTGTAAAGAGTGCCAAAAATGGTCTCATTTTACTTCCTACCTGGAACTGTAGCGTTTCTCATTCATAAACAGAAAATGCCCGTTTGCAGTGACAAAGCGTCGATAAAACAAGAAATAGTGAATGACTGTTTTCAGAAACTTAGCTAGTATCTTCCTGATACAGTTAGAGCTTGTCAATTAGCTGTGCATAGTCTTGCACCCTTTGTATTCCTATACTAAGATTCTAGGTTATAGAGGTTTACAGTCCCTACCAGGTGTCATTGTGTGAACTGGATGTGTGTTTGTTACACTGTGCAGCCATCCGTTATAATTATTATAATTTCATGACCCTCATTTTATACTTGGCAAAAACGATGCTCGGCACAGACCGTGTGCGATGTTTGCCGAATCAGTTAAAAGGAACTTTTAAAAGGTCAAATAATTGTAAGTGTAGTTGGGACAAGCCCGGTTCAGTTCCAGATGTTAACAGCATTGTTTTTAGTCCTTTCTTCTGAGTAAATTCTTACGAAAACCCCATTAAATTCTGCGTCTGATGGTCTCGATCGAGTGGTTCGTGAAATGGTTATTTTGCTGATCCCAAGGGAATCGACTCCAGGACATTATCTGGGCCTAAATCTAACTTTACCGTAACCTCAAGTCTGATCATTACCACGGCCTCTGCTCATATATCATCTATCTTCTCCCCAAAATACACATCCGGGTCTTTTTTTGACGGAAACTGCAGTCATCTATACAGCATACGGTTAGTTTTCAAAATGAAATAACAGATAGTTGGAATTTCCCTGGTACAGGCAAAGACAACATGCCGCCAGAAAACGGACTTTAATTACAGTAACTTAGCATTCACATCGAAGGGAAAAGGTAACAATAACCGTGAATAAAATTGAAATTTCACAACAAAAGCTGCATCAAGACTATCTTGGTTATCTAAATTACCAATAGATTACTCAAAACGATGATGACCGTGGAAAGATGATTATTAGGTTATAATATAAATTTTATAGATTGAAATGCATGTAATGTCACATTTGATTGTGTTTCTTAGTGCTGAGAGACTCAATGTATGCCACCATATCATCAATTCCAGGTGTTGTGACATTAATTTATATATTTTCCTCACCTCAGCTTTTCAATTGATTTTGTCGGCCCCTGGGTATTTCTCTAGGGAATGTGACTCCCCCTCATAATGTCATATCACATGCCTTATTACGACAGAGCCACACTGTAGCTTGAATCTGTGGCGAACTAGCGTAGGACTTAAGCAAAGTCTGAAAATAATAAACGTGTAGAAGAAAATATTTTGTAAAACCGAAATACATCATACAACATTTGAAGCAAGAATATCAAATGCAAATGACAGTTTGACTAAAATTCATAGTGTGAAAAGAAATACATTTCGATTTATGCTATTGCCGGATAAATTAGTGGATAAAATAAGCTTATAAACACAAGGGAAAAAGACAATAGAAGGACCATTGTGTTGTAGCTCCAATGCTCATTACTAAACATTTTATACAATCGAAATATCGTGTTATGACAACAACTTCGTCCATTAGGTTTAGACAGAACTGCTTTTTTTTTTTTTCACAACAAAAAGGAAAAAAGTGACACCAATAATGAGCCGGTCAGATGTCCTCAGATAATTCACTGTTGCTTTATCATTGTCTTCTCTATTGTTAAAATACCAGAACGCTGACTTTCACATCAACCCAATAATTCTACTGTATTTCTTCATTGAGGCAAAACTGGAGTAATTAGCTTCTGTTTCACTGATTTTCAACTTTTATTTATTTATTATTTTTATTTTTCAGTGGACTGTTTGGGAACGACAAGGGAAAAAATAATCTTTATTTTTTAAAATACCAAGATTAAAGTCATTATATAAGTGTGAATAAAGTCACAGTAGCTTTTGACAGAGAGATGCAGAGGGTTAAAACCGGAACGTGGAGCAGTTTGTAAAGTTACAATTTCATTTTAGCAAACAAAGATTGCGGAGTCAACATTTGTAATGTGCATTTGACAATAATCTGGTCTGATGGGAATAAAATCTGACACTTTACAGTAAGAAGGAAAGGAATGGAGAAAAATAAAAACGTATGTGAGGACATCATCTTAGGATTATCATAATTATATATATATATACACACACACACATTCATATATATATATGATGATTATTTTCAATAAAAAATGTTTTTCTTTTTTTTTCTCCCTCTCTTAACGTGGCACCAATTCTCCATTATAGTTATCCACTCCTCCAATTTTACAACAAATGTTTTAGTTGAGTTAATATCAGAAGTGGCTATTTGTTCATTTCCCTGTCCTTCAGATCAGGGTGACGGGGCTCATCTTTCTCCATGTGATGGACAACAGAGGTTGAAATCTGTCTGTACTTTTCGCCTGTGCAAGTTGTCTTCTTTACTGTACTAGAGCTACGTGGCTCCCCCGTGTGCAATTACTGCATGTATTCACTCCCCGAAGTGTTCTTGCTCCCTGTGTGAAGTTTCCAGTGGGTCCGTTGTGCTTCTGCCCTCGAGCGGAGCACTCCGACACCGAGAACATTTGAATAAAAGGTTAACCGAAAGCACTTTGTCGCGTGGCTTATTGGAGACCGGCCTTTTGAGACCAGCACTGATTGTATTATTCCTGTTCGAAAAAAAAAAAAAACAGCTCAGATTGGAGAGGCTGCAAAAAATACATATTTGTTAATCCCATGCCCCGGCCTCCGCCCCACCCCTCCGGTGGAGCATTTCTTCAGGAAAGTCTGAGATTAATGCTGCAGATTAAAGCATCAGTCATCTTGAGAGTTGATATTACCGTCCAGAAGGAGATTTGGAAAGGAAAAAAAAAAAAAAAGATTGTTGTGTAAAATCAAATTAAGAGGCCCAAGATGTAAGTTAAGACTGATGCCGAGAGGATTAGATATAATATAGTCCCAAATTAAAAGAAGACAAGATAATTTCAAATTATTGTACAGGGTAGGGGGTGGTAGGTTAGGGTGGGAGGGTTTTTTTCAAATCCTTCTTAGAAGAAGGGGAAAGAAATGGGATTTTCAGATGAGGCCATAGGACATCAACCTACTTCTTAAATATGCACTACATTCTAAGAAGAGAACAATGTCATGTACAAAAAAAAAACGTGAATTTGAAAAAAAGGTTTTTAACCTGTTTTCCGTCTATTTTTTTTGTCCCTAACTGTGCAGCGGATGTGTGTGTGTCTTTTTTTTCTCAACCTCACATGTCAAAAAAAAAACTTTGTATAAATATATATATATATATATATATATATATATACACACACACACATATATATATACATACATACATATATATATTGCAGTACATGTGTACATGTTCGAACATATACCCTATATTAAAACAGCACTCATGGTCGATAGATAGATAGATAGATAGATAGATAGATAGATAGATAGATAGATAGATAGATAGATAGATAGATAGATAGATAGATAGATAGATAGATAGATAGATAGATAGATAGATAGATAGATAGATAGATGTATTCATTGACTTGTTGATTGATTGATTGCTTGATTGTGATATGGGACTTTCTATTCCAAGACAGAATCATATTTGCTTTCATACGATATGTAAGAAAATTTGGATAAAGAATCTGCATATTAACATCTCACTATCTGGCTCTTGAGGAAAATAAAAAAGTCTACATAAAAAATGTATCGTTGTGTCAATATGCATTTTTTTAATACTGAATATGATGTAGTACAATTGAAATTGTGGATCTCCAAGGCAGCACCCTCTCCTTCTTATTATTTAGTCGTGCCCATTAATTCAACATCAT
Organism: Fistularia tabacaria; assembly: GCA_901007705.1. Classification (NCBI taxonomy): domain Eukaryota; kingdom Metazoa; phylum Chordata; class Actinopteri; order Syngnathiformes; family Fistulariidae; genus Fistularia; species Fistularia tabacaria. The sequence continues at coordinate 90,062 of CAAKHD010001827.1, forward strand.
GTCTCTCCCATCCCAAGTAATTCGTCCTCGGAGGACGGGACAAAAAAAACAAGAGGGTCCTCTCAGTAAAAGAAAGCGGTTCGATATGCTCTTGACCCTAATTGTCCATGCAGAGGTTATTCTTTCATATGTAAGAATAATCAACCCATTCCACCATTCAGTCTGCAGTTGGACTATCGTTATTTTAATTTCCCCCATGAAGCTGCACACATGATTGGGCACTTCTTCGCGAGACACCGGGATGGATTAATGGGGCCCGGATATTTATGCGTGCACTGTCTGAGCTGCTTTGGCTTTTAAGCTCCAATCAAGTGTGGAAATGGGAAATGATAACTGTATCAAAATAAGAAGACTCTCCAACTGACCATCACAGTGAGGTGCGGCCTCGAGTCTCGGAGCTGACGGGCCCGCCGCCGTACCGCGGGGAGTAGCGTGGTAATTCGGATGTGAGAACAAGCCAGTCCGACACGCTGACTCCATCAAGCTGCCTCCGACTTGATGCGTTTGGATAATAACAAGAGAGAAATAGAAAAGATGAGGGGGAGAAATCAGCCCGTGTGTAGACATTTGTGCTGCTGGATAAATTGCTCTGTGATTTGTTGTGATCACTCACAAATATCTCACTGTGTACTTTAAGGTACACGGCTTGCAAGCCCTCGGCCCAGGAGACAGGGTTATTTTCGTAGCGTCAGCTTGCGTGCCAGAAGTGTCAAAATTGCCTACCATTTGGGAGGGCAGGTAGATGTCATATCCTTTTAATAAAAGCGGCCCCCAAAGCCTCTTATGCCCCCCCACCCCTCCCCACACATGCACCAAAACCTTCTTATAATGGCCTTAAGAGGGAACAACAAGCCCGCTGATTAATTTTAGATCTTTTCCATGAAAAGAGTAGCTTATAGTTTAAAGCAATCTCACACAATGTTCGAGCAAGACATAAGGGCGGATTGTTTTATAGCTGGGGGACTGATTGTCCTGTTTCATGGTCCCGTACAGTAAAAGCCCATACGGGGATCAACAGTATCACAGACTTACCCAGGCCACTGTTATTATTAGATGGATGTCAGGAGTTAATCCCCACCCCCCTGCTGCCACGTCTCGATTGCGCACACCTCTCTTTTTTTTTTTAAACCTCACTTTCTTGACCGAACGTATAATTCCGAGCATTGAGATGAAACGGTCGGCGAACCAACGGTTCATACAATCCTGTATTCGGATGCTAAAGTTTGGACGCAAGCAGACACAATGAGAGGGTTACACTCACTCACTGGGGTTACTTTGTCATATATTTAAAAGGAGAAAAGACACGTATTCATATAGTGATGGCTGTTGTGTGACAAAGTACTTAACGGGAGATGTTTCGAAGATCGAGCTCTTCCTCGAACTGGTAATAAATCAATACAACCATCTTAAATTGGATAAAATGCAGTGTATTTTTTTTCCCTTTCAAATTAGATGTCGCAGGACGATAGATATTCTCCGCAAAACAGATGAGCACGCACTCATTTTTTGTTCCCGTCAATATTCTGACCAAAGCAATTCATTCGAAAACGTCGCAGTAATTCCAACCCTGCTGAAATATGATTTTTATTGGATGGCGGAAATATGCGGGAGGTTCATTAAAGACCCATAATAGCCCAGATGTGTATAGGCTCTATATGTGACCCTGTGATCAACTGGTGACCAGTAAACCCCACCTCTTGCCCAATTACAGCTTGAATAGGCTGCATCCCTGAGTGCAGGATAAGCAACACAGACAATGAATGATTTAAAAATGTAAAAACAGACGGTAGCTTGAAAATCAGTACTTTATTTGGCCTATATTTTATAGATTAAAACCCTCTTTTCAGTTACGGTTTATGGATATGATATTCCTCAACAATATGGGCAATTCAATATTTTGGATACGATACATCGCCATGCAGCATATAGTTAATAAATTACAAAGGGAGATTTTCAAAATAACGAATTGCCAAATGCTTCCATATTACTTGTTGACAAGCTTGTGAACAAGTTTTTCTGCAGCGAGAAACGTATATTGGAATTGTTTAAGAATGGACTTAAATCAGCTGAGTCTGACCGTTGTCATGGAAACCTGTGATAGCACCGAGATGAACATGCGCAGGAAGTGTCGTCGGATGCTTTAAGGAATTGATTTGCAGTCACAGTTAGCACTTGCAATGTTTGAGATAAAAAAACGAAAAAAAGGAAATTCATTTAAACTGATGTCAAATTCCTAAGGTTGCTGAACAAAGTCCACCTCCATGCATGCTCATTTTTTATGTCTCTGTGAAAAAAAACACACCATGAAACCATATATTGAGATAATTACGTTACCATGTTAAATGATTATTGACATATTTTCGTGATGTAGAATTTGCAATTTGAAAAGCCTACAGTGCCAACACAACCTTTACAGGATTTAATGCATTTAATCCTGTAAAACATGAACAGAAGGAAGGGAGGAAATTCACCTCCAGAAGAGGACAGAATTTGAGTGATTCAAATGACCTCGGACAAGCATGCATCATCTGCATGTTCTCTGCCAAATACCGTTAGGCCGTCATGAAGACCCCAGTTCCGTCTTGCTACATGCCTTGAACTAAAATTCGAAAGAAATTATTGACGACATTGAAAAACCCGTCTGCGTCTCTTATAAGACAACTAGTCACCTGACACCCAAATCCTGACTCACTGCAGGGCCAGAGGCTGGACACACACACACACACACACACACACACACACACACACACACCACTTGTTGGAATTTTTCATCTGTGGTTCCCTGGCAGAGGAACGCTTTAGTCATTCATCCACTGATGCAGAGATGGAAAAAAAATGGTTTGGAGTCATAAAGATTTATTAAATACTACTGTGCATCTCAAGTGACCAAGCCGCCTTTTTAATTCAATTTAATTTGATCTAATTTTACTTTATTATTAAGATTGGAATGGATGGAGAAAAGAGTGAGGTGTGATGTTTAATAAAGGACCATCAGCGAGAATGAACAGAAAGGTGTACAAGATGATGTCTGGTATTGAGACAGTGGAATTGAAGAAACGACAGGAAGCGAAGTTGGAGGTAGCAAAGATGAAGATGTTGAGGTTCTCTTTGGGAGCGAGGAGAGTCAGGAAAGAGTCCATCAGAGGGACAGCACACGTTAGATGTTTTGGAGATAAAGTCAGACTGAGATCATTTGGACATGTACAGAGGAGGGATGGTGAATATATTGGTAGAGGAGAGAGTTGAACTGTCAGGCAGGAGGTGTAGAGGAAGACCAAAGTGGAGATTTATGGCTGGGCAGAAAGAAGACATGATTTTAGTTGGTGTGATAGAAGAGAATAAAGAGAACGTTTATTTCCGTTTCCGAGGCTACTGAGGTCTAGGATGTCTGAACTTGATCAACTCATTATCTCACTATGGCAACTCTGATTGACTTGGAGAGACGGTCCGCGAAATATGTATAACATTGGTCCCAGAAAAAGCAAGAACATTTATAAATGACTTTCTACATCAGACCAAAAGGGCACCAGTATAGGCCCACAACCAAAAACCCATACCTTGATCTAAACCAGTGGCGCCCAACACACACGTCGATCCCGATTTTCTGGTCAATCGCAAAGGCAACGTGGGTTGATCACGGAGCTCTGCCTTTCAATATAAACTCTACCGCGCAACGTGAAAAAACTACTGAACCGTGAGCCACAGAATACACTATAGTACAGGTAATGTGGGTAGATCTCATGTCATTAAAACAGCTGTTAGCCTGTCATCCATCCCAACTGCGGCATTGACACGCTTGATTGACATAGAGTACAGCCAATCCGAGATCTCGATCAAAAATACCATTCCACCATGACTGATGGACATTTGGAAGCGAGTTTTAGGCTGGGCTACCTGTTAGTAAAATGTGCAGAATTGTATTACATGCTATACATGTTCATGCTGTTATGCAAGGGAAGCTAAATATTACCAAGTATACTTGGTGTATATATATATATATATATATATATATATATATATATATATATATATATATATATATATATACAGTATGCATAAACCATTTTTATTGCTGGTAGATCATTTTTACTTGGTCATTTTAAGAGTAGCTCGCAAGCAGAAAAAAGTGTGGGCACCCCTGATCTAGACCATTGTGCCAGAACGGAATGGTCTTTCGAACATAGGTGTCAAACTCTTGTCCGTGGGCCAAATTTGGCCCACAGTGTAATTATGTTTGGCCCGCAAAGCCATACCAAATGTCCATGAGAGCTGACCCGCTGGTAATATAGCCGACAATGCATGTACCGCTAATACAACAAATCCCAGAATGCTCTGTTGGTGTTTTGGGGCGAAAATCCCACAGGACCCATAAACGCCCTCTCCTCCATTCACAGCAGTCATAGTGATCTTGTGTTAATACTGGCACCGTGCTACCCATCCGAAAAATGGTGAAGAGAAAGGCAGAAAACAGGAGCTTTCTGGACAGGTAAGAGGTGGATTTCCTCAGCCTGAGCCCAGACATTGAGGAACTAGCATCCAAGAAGAGATATCAGTTTAGACACATTAGAGTAGATCACTGTGTAGAAAAACTGAGCTATAATGAATGTTTTCTCTATGCAGTTTTTCTTGTTACTCCAAGACATGGCCTTGAATAGTTTCCCGTTCATCGAAGGATATTATTATAAGTTCATTGGTTTATTACTGATTTTTTAATTTTTATATATATCATTAGCCTGTGGAAAAAAGGTTACTGTTGAAATTTAATTCAGAAGGCTGCAAATAAAAAGAGCCATTGATTTGTTTTTTGATTTGAATTTCCATTTTGCATGTGTTCAATATTAAGTTATATGTTGTGTACTATTAAACTTTGCTTGTTCTATATTCAGTTTTTTAGCAAAACGTTTTTGAGTCCATATGAAAAGGTTCATTGTTATATCTGGAGGAAGATTTTTTTCAGTCAATATCAATGTTGGCCCACGACTTTTTCCCAGTTTTGAATTTTGGCCCACTGTGTATCTGAGCTTGACACCCTACTTTAGAACAAGCGGCTGCAATTTAAAATCCATCCAAAACGCGATAGAGACGGGTCAAAATAAAACCGCATATTGATGGGAAAATCTAAATGCAGCCTCGGGGGGGGACAAGCTAGTGTATTTCTGAGCTGATCCCGAGCCCGGATAAATACAGAGGGTTGCGCCAGGAAGGGCATTCAGCGTAAAATGCATGCCCAAAAAATAACTATGCAAATCAAACCTATGACTGCCATTGTTGCCGATTAACCTACGGGGTACCCGTGGTAATCGAGGTACTATGGGTCAAAGAAAGAGAAGACGAAGGCATTTTGGAGAAAACTTATCAGAGAGGCCAAGCTGAGATGTTTTGGTCATGTACAGAGGAGGAATAGTGAATATATTGGTTGAAGGATGCTGAGGTCGGAACTGCCAGGCAGGGGGGCAAGAGGAAGACCAAAGAGAAGATTTATGGATGTAGTGGAAGAGGACATGAAGTTAGTTGATGTCAAAGAAGAGGATGAATAGGGTTAGATGGAGGAGTTTGTTTCGCTGTGGCGACCCCTGAAAGGAAGAGACCAAAGGAAAAGAAAAAGAAGAAGAACAGGAAAATCTCAGCGGCATCCTTTCGAAATAACCACAAACAATGGCAATGATTCATCGATGGCTGATCAGATTTATTGTAATCCCAGTAAGTGTTTGAGCATTTCATTCCAGTCGACTGATCAAGGGTCAGCTTGCTTTTGTCCGCACCTCTCCCTCCCAAATATTTGCGTTTCGTCAACAGTGGGCAAAGGCTCATAGCTGAAGTGTGAGCGAGACAGAGTGATCATTGTGATGCCGGCGTGACGTGAGCTACACGGACATGTCTCTGGTTGTTCTCCAGCACTCCTTTACAGCCAAAAAACCTTTGGGCAGCGATGTAAAGAAAGCAACTACTAAAACAAACTGCGCCTGCAGGTTGCCAGGGCTCAGCCTCTGAGGTTAGTAGCTCTTTCACGTCAAGAGTGCCTGGCGTGTGATGAGCGTAGTAATGTCTATCTGGCACGAAGCATTCTGGAGGAGCCTGCTGCCACCACATGTATGCCCCTGAGTCCTCCGAAGGACTCTTGAGGACTCGTAGCCCTCAATCTGAGAACCCTTTCAGGCAATTTCATTACATTCCAAACCGTTGAAACGCTTGCCAAGGAGATACAAAACCTTGCTCTTACGCAGATCCCGCATTTAGGATATCGATCAGCAGATGTAACATCACAGATATGTTTTTATTTGAGATTGATTGACCGAGTAGGAGGGGCAAATGTCTTCAGGAAAAAATAAAAATAAAACAGTAATTCGCGTCTTTGGTTGTTTGGCCCTCAGTGAACCAAATCACTTCAACGTTGAATGAATCTTTTCAAAACAACCGCTTTGAATTATTCCCGTCATCGTCTCGGTATTGTCACTACGCCGTATTTGCGGCACCGTACCAAAAAGGTTTGATGCGATTGGTTGGATTTGGTCCCCACCCCGATTCACTCCAGTGGCACCTTGTGAAGCTGCCGCTTCTCTGGATGTCCAGATCTTTGTCTCCTGCCTTCATTCATCTCAACAGCACTTGAGCAAGGGAGGCATCAAAGGTGGCCCGTTTTTCTGTTACAGAAAAAGAGCGGGTGGCGCGGGGGGTAAAAGGGAGGGGGCGGGTCACAAAAATAGATGTGACCGGGGTTGTTAAGATGGAGGGGAGTGAGTTTAAAAGTGGCCCAGGGGTGAGTGTTTAAGGAGGGTGGAGGGTCCAGCGTGGGTTCTAACAATCTGCTGTGGAAGTGGGCAACCGAGTGGTTGCTGTAACTGGCGTCTGTTATCATACAGACCCGACAACATAAAGACATCTGGCAGAAAATACACCCCTGTGTGTGTGTGTGCGTGTGCGTGTACGTGTGTGTGTGTGTGTGTGTGTGTGTGTGTGTGTGTGTGTGTGTGTGTGTGTGTGTGTGTGTGTGTGTGTGTGTGTGTGTGTGTGTGTGTGTGTGTGTGTGTGTGTGTTTGCGCACACAAAGAAAAGCATGTGCATAGCTACAATGCTTTTTCTGGACTGTTATTTCCAGTGAAATACTAATATATATATTTATCTATTCATTCATTTCATTTATTCTATTCTCAAAATGTGTTATGAAAAAAATTCTTAAACGTGAAATAGGCAGTCCCCTGGGTTTTTCAACAAAGGAACATTAAAGTAACAGGTTAGTGTTATGGGTGTTTATTATATGGAATATACAAACAATCCCTCACATATGAAACACGATGATACTGTATAATGACATTGGAAAAAAAATTAGTCGAATTATATCTGCTACTAATGGGTTATAGAAACATGTTATAGTTCATATTTTTATATCTGCTACAGACTTAGTCACATGTGGTGTATTACAAAGATCTAATCTGGGACATTTACCTATTTTTTACTTTCTTTGCTGTTAATCATAGTAAGAATCAGAATTGTCAAAACTCATCATAATGCTTGGATTAATTTGGCCCCATAAAGTTGTATTATATATGAAAAATTAATATGCAATATACATCATACAATGTACTTATTGGCAACATACGTTCATGGATGCTCACACACACACACACGTGCACACATGTGCACACACTGTATATAGAATATACAGCAACCCCTCTTGTGTGAAGCATGATGATACTGTATAAAGACTGAGGGAAAATAATGGCCACAGATGTATTCACGGACTCATAGCACTAGAATCAATCTCGCAGAATTGTAAAAAGGTCAGAGGAACACAAGCGCTGTCTCTTTAAGACGCAACTGACCGAGATGAGAACTTAATTTAGCCCATTTAAGACTAATAACACTTGTCGACGTTGCATCTTAAGGTAATCACGCTAACAATACCACCGGCAACGACAACATTTCAAGTGTCATAAATAAAAAAATAAAAATAAATACATATAACTTTGGATTTGACTGTTTATGTCAGCCAAGAACAATGCAAATGAGGAAGACTATTATCAGAGGTCTTCAAGCTTGTAGCGGGTGTGGCCCGTTGAACAGCAAAGCAACTTAAATAAAAAACACTTAAATAAAGGAATATGAATAAAACTTCTAGATCCATTTTAAATCATTTTCCAGATTGTCCACCTGCTTGCTCCTTTTGAGATTTGATGAGATTTGGTTCTTGTTTCGTTGATCTACCTCAGTATCCCAAAGCCCTCAAAGCAGTTGGCTCGAAGGAACCATCGGACCATTACAAGCCCCGAGATGCTCTTCCTTTTGAGCTAAATACCAATGATGACGGCGCAGTTTGTGAGAGGCTGGGGACAGTTTCAACGCAAAAAAAAAAAAAATACTGACACAAATGCATGGATTATTCAGGGGTTGGCTGCTTTTGAGACGTGGAGCGCAGTGAAAGAATGACCTCTGCTTGGGTGAACATGTCAATACTAACTACACCTCCCATTAAACCCTCCGTTGCTGTGCTTTCAGCTATTTCAATTAGTGTTTGACTACAACCGGGAGACAAGAACCACAGGCTCCATGAAGTACATATGAACTTTTGTGAATAGCTAACAGGCCTTTTTTAAAATTAAGTTCCTCGGTAATTGTCACCAATTCTTTTATAACGCAAGTGAGGATGCAAATTCTTTTAAAGGATAATTTTATATCAACAAAATTGAAAGAATTGTGTGTGTGTGTGTGTGTGTGTGTGTGTGAGAGAGAGAGAGGCAGTGTGACAGGCCGCATGGCGGCTCAGGGTCATAGGGGTTCTGCGGAGGCCAGGTGACAGGCTGAAAAAAACAACAACAAAAAAAATCTAACTCCAAGACGCTCCAGGACAGAAAGTCGGGCTGACAAAAAGACTCACGCAGGAATGGAGGCGGACAGTCGCTTCTCTTCTGCTGCTCCAGCAAAAACACCATGTCAAACTGACGGATGAGGATTTTTCTCTCCCCTTTGCAAAAAACTTTTTTTGTTGTTGTGTTTTTTGTTGTTTCAGCACAGACACCAATCTAAGCAGACTTTGCTGGATTTACACCTGGCTTACATGACTTTTTAAATACAGTATGAACTGCGACTCGATGTGATATGAAATGTAAGTATTTGGTTTTTGTACAATTAATAGTTCAAGCTACCCTCATTTTCGAGGAGCTTAAAGTCAAACTGCTGAGTTGAAAAGGGAGAAAATATACAGTAGATATACTCAATATCACTTCTGGTTCCAGCATCGTGTACATAGAATTACTTACACTCGCATCATATACGTTAATGCATGAGATGGGAGAGGAAATATCAGAATTAGAGGAGTACATGGTTCGTCCGTTCTCATTCTAAGAGAATATTTCCGGAAAGAACACAAGCAGAAACAAAGAAAAAAAAAACAGTTCTGTGTCTTCTGATGGATTGCTTTCAATTTTCAAGTATGCTTGAAAATTTAAGTGCAAAATTGGCGAGCTGAAATGAGCACTGCCCTTGGGACAATTCCCCCTCCAGTCACACGTTGCCGTCTCATTTCCTCAGGTTTAACGTCAGCGAAAGTTGTCACCACAGGTGATAAGTGTGAGGACAACTGTCTGCGATTTCCTGTGCATGAGATGTGTAGGCCGCAGCTGGGTGCTGCCCCGGCAACTTGTTTAATCAGCTGTTCTGATGAAACTTATTTGGATGGCAGGGTTTCACCACAGGTGTGCTAAAATTTGAGAAAGGTGGGCTGTGACCGCAGAACAGATTACAAAGCCTGCATTTACACTGCAGGTTTCTGCCTACAGGCAGGTATAGCTGATATTTTATAGCCCTCATTTAGTGCAAAAGACTCAGTATCGGTATCAAAGATATGTATTTATACCCAGATAATACCTAAAAATAACAAGCATAAATAACGATTTGACTGCACATGCATAGAAGAAAGGGAGCTCATGCCAAAAAAATAGCCAGAGAACTTGGACGGTACTTCCTTTTTGCACTCTTATGATAAATAACAGACTTCATTTGCGAAATAAACAAAGAAGTTCTACATATCAGAATCGCATCACTTGAATGTATCAAAAGCATCTGATTTAAGCAACATACAACATTTAGTTATTCAATTTAGCTGTTATAGCATTGGCGTTCTCTTTTCAAATTATTTTGAGAAATACCTCTCATTTTTCGGTTTGCAATAGAATAAGACCAATAATTATAGATCATTTAGGTACTTGTGTTGCCACACTATTGTTGGCACTTATTAAAAACAGCCGAGAGATGATGACAATAGAAGTTAATAGATTAAATTTATCATTTTTAACAGGTCAGACATGAACATTTTACACCACATACTGCCATGAGCGAAATTAATAAAAAATGGAAAATAAGTATATAGATAGTTGTTGCGAATATTTACACAGGTAACATTGCTATTAATGGGTCATAGTTAATATTTTTATATCTGCTTCAGACTTAGTCACATGTGATGAACTTGATTTAGCCCATTTAAGACTAAGGACACTTGTTGCATCTGCAGGTTTTCACGCTGTCACGCTGAAAATATTGCCAGATTAAGACTTGAACAAAGACTTAAAACAGACCAAGTCTCATGTGGTGTACCACAAAGATCTAATCTGGGACCATTTCTTTTTTTTTATTTGCTGTAGATCATGGTAAGAATCAGATTAGTCACAAATAAGCTCAATAAATATTTTGGTGCTTGCATTATTTTGGCCACATACATGTATTATATATATAAAACACATATTATCTCCTTCTTTAAAAAAATGCCCAAGTCATTTTTCACAAAAACTGAGCCATATGTTGAATTAGGAGTTGATTTAGGCAGAAACAACCAAAGTAAAACCATAAAAAAACAACTTAAGACATTATTTTAGGGTGAATATACAATAATATTAAAAGGGACTTTTAGTATCCCTTTTATTCTGCACTTATTTACAACATCCATCCATGGATGTTCTCTCTCTCTCTCTCTCTCTCACACACACACACACACACACACACACACACACACACACACACACACACACACACACACACACACACAAAAATGACACATGTGTGTATTACTCACACACAGAGTGCGTAATACAGAAAACATCTGATGTTCCTTTTCATCTTCCCACGTAAGCGAGTGGAACGTGGGGGCAGAATCTTGGTGTGGTGAGCCTCGGCCCAAGAGGGAGGCCGTCGGGGCTCTGCTGCCCCGCTTGACTTTCAGCCACATGGCTGCAGCTGTAGGGTCAGGCCCAACCAACGCTTCGGCCCACAAACCAGAGCAACACATTAGGCTGGATGAGCTCCGCCTGCATGATGGCTTTGCCATATCAGCTTCTTCCATTCCTCTTGGCTTTTAATGATCCCTAAACCTGTCTGTCTGGTTACTTATTACTTCTACATTTAAATCATGGTCGAGGGCTGTTTCTTATTTCTTACCTGTGCTACACCCTTGTACTTTATCTTCTTAGCATTAAAAACCTGACACACACTGACATGAATACGTTGAAAAATTGAAAAAACATCTACAGATGCTATAGGACATTTTCCCAGACTTACTGAAGTTGTTGACACTAAATTATGACACTTTATAGTTTTGGCCTTCTGCTAGAAAACTTTAATGGTCTGGGAGAAGGATTCCTTGTGCTGTAAGCGGAGGATCGAGCTCATCCCAAGCATGATAAATCCTATTGATTCGAATGGATTGCTGCTACATTGCTAGGCTTGAGCTACAAATGAATCCAAAATGTGTTGCATACAGACAAAAAACACTGAGGAGGTAACACTATGATTCTCACTGACCTGAAATATGGTTTCTATTGTATGCATATGAGTGTAGATAAGTTCAACTGTAAGACTGACGAGACAAGTTGACAAGCATGAGAGTTTGCAGGAAAAAGACAGAAGGGGAAAAAAAACAGAATTTGAGCAAGGGGGAAAGCAAAGCGGTAAAGGAGCAAACAGAGAGATTGGGGGGGTGATGCTGGGAGAGTTGACAAACCGAGACGGAAAAGAGGGAGAAGCGGAGGGGAGGGTGGAGGGACGGAGAGTAGAGGGGCCAGGTCAGTTTAATGGCCCGTTTGTCTGTGCTGTTAGACCACCAACTCTCACTGGCTACAGCAGAGAAACCTCACACACACACACACACACACACACACACACACACACACACACACACACACGCACACACACACACACACACACACTCCCACACACACCCACTCCCTCACACCCCCACACACACACAAACACACACAAACAAACACCCACAC